>JAXGGA010005042.1:0-81850 GCA_038373865.1 Uloborus plumipes
TTATTAAAACTTGCAGAGTACAAATGAAGTACTTCATTGCTAATAAGTAAATATGATTTCCTCACTTCAGTTAATTTTCTAGTTTCTATCGTACTTTCTCATTAAATTGCGATGTTATTAAAAAAATCTTTTGTTAAATAATGGGAGGCAAAAACCGAACATAAACGTAACCCTACTCTCAACTCTTACTGGAAACATTACCAGATTTAGAATTAAACACACACACACACTTTTAAGGGATTAAAATATCTCCTGGCGATCGCGATATTAGAACCAGCTTTCCTCTCTGCCATGGTATCTAACTTTCTTTGGATCACATCTTTGACTTTCTTACAATACAGGCTAAACTCTTCAATATTATTTTAGTCCCTCCTGACGATCAGCTTTTGCTTCCTTTGAGTTATGGAAGTCCCCCAAAACTGACTTCAATATTTCTATCCACCCGTGACTCTGCATTTTTTTTTTTTTTTTTTTTGTGAACAAGGCAGCAACAATAATAACTCTTACTCGTCCAGTTACTTCAGCGAATGTATGACATTTTTAATATTTAAACATCGCATGCACGTCATTCCTTTCAGGTCAGATTTTGAAAGAAAATTTCACTTTTAAAGTCACTACCGATTACTAGGATATATATACAATGCATATGAACCCAGCAAAAATATTTCTATTTAGTTCAAGTATAGCCTAACTCTTAGCAGTGTAACAATCTTCTATGTATATAAAAATGGATGTATGTATGTATGTTTGTTTGTTTGTATGTATGTTTGTTCCTTATACCAATCCACAGTTTTCGTCGAATTTTCATTAAACTTGGCACAGAATTTTCAAGCCTTTAAGCATATAAATTGATAGAATTTAAAGCATTTAAATATGGTTATTTTCCAACAAAGATGACGAATAACAATAAATTATCGATTTAAAGCTCAATTATTTCATTTTAGCATGAAATAAGTTAAAAACAATTATAATGCAGCTATAATTAGCAACGCCGGGTAATAAGCTAGTATCCATATAAATAAAACAGAGAATGTGTGTGTGTACCTTATACAAATCCACAGTTTACGTCGGATCTAGATGAAATTTGGCAGGGAGATAATTGGGCACCCGGGAAGGATCATAGGGTGGTTTTTGAGCGGAAAAAAGTACCGATCCGTTCGAATTTCGAATAAAGGACTTCAAAATGGCTCTATTTAACGAAATACTCATCGGATCTTCTCGATCTTGATCTCATTCGAAAGAATGCAAAAAATACCTTTTAGGAAAGTTTCCTTCCGAAGGTTTCGAAAACTCCTAAGCGCTGACTTCGCCCAGAAAAAATATACGGGCATTTTTAACTTTGGAAATATCCTTTTTAAATTGGATTTGTAAAAATCGTCTGCACGAGCGTGAGAGAAATTAAATAGGGTGAAATAAATTATTAATGAGTAAAAGGTGTTGCCATTTTTTTCTCGAACATAAATAAAATTCTTGCTTTTGCTTTAGGCTTTTCCCATAACGGACGGATTTAAAAATGTGTTGGCGATTGATTAATTTTTCGTACTGCGTTCTAGCAAACTATTGACTTTAATTTAATCGGGACTTTAAGCCACACGCGTCACTTGACATGACATTTTTCCTCAAGACAGATTCCGTGCAGAGCCGGGCACAACAGCTAGTATATTAAATAAAAAAGACATATTTTGCCTCACCCTCTCTTCGTCCTCGTACTTCCTCCTCAGGTCCTCCAGCTGGGAGGCCAGCTGCAGCTTCAGATGGTTGGTGTTGTCCAGGGAGAGCTTGTACTCCTGCACCTCCTTCATGAGGTCCGAGTTCTCGGAGCTGAGCCTCGAGCGCTGGGCCGTGATCTCAGTCACGGTGCGGTTCAGCTCCTCGATGCGCACGTTCATCTCGTGGATGGTCACCTCGTACTTCTCCACCGTCTTCTGGGCGGCCAGCTGAGGGGGACACAATGGAAAATTGATTATTACATGTAGGGATGCACCGATAAGCAAATTGGCCGATTACCGATTAATCGGCCCTAGCCGATCAATAATCATTAGGATTAAGAAAACAGATACCTTAGTGCAATAATTGCAAATTATAATTCCAACGTTCATGAGGCACTAATACGCAGGGATACTGCAGATACGTGTTTCGGCGTTACAAAGAACGCCTTTTTCAATGCGTAAAATTGGGAGCTTATGGATGCACAGACATCCGACAAAAGCCTAGTCTAAGTCCTAGTAGTCAAAAGACTTTTGTCAGATGTCTGTGCATCCATAAGCTCCCAATTTTACGCATTGAAAAAGGCGTTCTTTGTCACGCCGAAACACGTGTCTGCAGTATCCCTGCGTATTAGTACCTGAACGTTGGAATTATATTTTGCAATCATTATGATTATTCTTAATATTAGCAATTTCACCATCACTGTTTTTTTTTTCCTCACAGTTTTGATTTTTGGAATAAATGAATATTTATTTTTGAGATACTACTATTTATTTTTCTCCATTTTCAAAATTTTCTCAAAATAATTTCTCAGTTTCATCCAACTGCTTTGAGCCAATTTTTATATTATTACTAATAAAGTTACACTATGTTAATTAGGCATGTAAAAAAACAAAGAGGTGGTGTGGTGCGTACGCTAATTTAGGAGCACTTTCAATTTAAATTTACTTTTAATTATTATTTGGGCCCAGAAAGATGATGGCCCAGTTAATAATTCACATGGCACTATTCCTACTAGTGCAACTGTGAGGGTTATCTTTTAACATTTTATTCAGTTTTATGCACTTTCTGCACTTTTGGGTTTCGATTTTACTCTGAACTCTTTCAGACTACGTGTTATAGTAATATTTGATTAAAATTACTTTTATTTACTGTTAATAAATTATTTAGCAAAAGTTTTTCGATGAGGATATACTTAAAAAGAATTAATTTTAAAAATATTTTTTTTCCGCCGATTAATCGGTAAAATTTTGCTGACTATAAATCATCGGCAGAGTGACCGATTATGGCCGATTAATCGGTGCATCCCTAATTACATGCATACTTTAAAATGATGATTGAATTTTATGAATGGTATGTTAAGGTTTACGCTTCTCTGCGTGGGATGCATGCATCTTTAACTGATCTACAAGAAATTACCGACTATCTCGCTACAGTATCCAGATTTTAGTTTCACCATCATTTTGGGTTCGTCAATCTGGAATAGCCGTAACAGAGCTGAAGCCAGACAATCTCATAAAGTATAAAGCAGTCCATGGACATGAACGAGTTGGCGGTGTATTGCAAATCTCATAAAGTGTTCGAGTTTATCATTATACTGGTAGCCAAAATGGTTTCAGATCAGAAGCTCGCGCTAGCATTATAGTGCAATATATAATGTTTTTAAAAGCGATGTTTTCATTTCATTCTGCAATCTCAGCTTTCCAAACATAAATTGAAATCATTTTGATCTAGAAGCAAAGCATTTGTACTATATATAATTGAACTTATGCCAGTGGTTTTGAATTTTTCAGCGAAATAAGTACAAGAATAAACTGCTTACGACACAAAAATGTATTCCGTTTTCTAGGATAGTACATTCACAGAGTGAGTCCAAGAGTTACGTGAAAATTCGCCAACTGTTTTTACAAGGCTGTATTACTGCGCATTTAAAAACGTTTATTCTGTTGAAATAACTACTTCAAGTTGTATTAGTACATAGTGATTAAAGTGTGGTATTTTTCTGAAAAAATTTAAAAACGTGTTGCTTAACTAATATTTCAAATGAATGTCTAAAGTAAATAAAACGCATTCTACTTTCACTCGAAATACAGCAACCACCATGCAAAGTATCTACCAGAAGAAAAAAAAAGCAATCAACTCAATTACGCGGCTGCTCTAGAAGAGGAACCCAAAACTAGATAGTAAAGTCGGACGGATGGTTACTGTTGCAGTTTTCCTGTTAAGTGCATGAAAAATCCATACTGATAAAGATGAATAATCGTCCAATGATTGCAAGTTAGTCTAAATTAAAGCTGCTCATTTCATGCATTCATTGACGATTTTAGTTTCGTATATGTTCTTCGGATGTAAACATATATGAACAAGCGACATTAATTCTGCACGTCTCCAAATGAGCTTGTGTACATTCTAGGTAGGGTATACAGTAGGGTGGGGCGAAAATAAAAAAATTTTTCAGATCAACTTCTAATAGCTGCCAAAAGTTGTCTTTGGTGATAGTTAGCTTTTGTGCAAATTTTGAGAAAAATCGGTTAATATCTTCAGGGGGCGCTGCGATCGCAAAGTTTTACCATAGCTTTTATAGGGATTTTATGGTTAAGGCTACAGTGGACAAATAAAATTGATTTTTTTCAACTATTGATTTATATGTCTAAAACTTTGTGTGCTTGTATTATTGTATATTTACGACATCTAAAAGCATAAAAAAACACAAATTAGTGCAAAAACAATGAATATTTTTTTTCAAATTTCAAATTTAAACATTTTTTTAACAAAATTTCAAAATGTTCCAGGCGTCGCAATTTTTTTTCAAACTTTGAATTTCCACTTAATTTCCAATCATTAGGCATGGTGGCACAAAACAATGCATTACATGCAATGTTTTATGTGATAGTTTAAAAAAAATTGGCTGAAAATGAAAATTTATATGATTTTTTCAACTGAAAATTTTTATTTTCAGCCATCTTTTATAAACTATCTCATAAAACATTGCATGTAATGCATTGTTTTGTGCCACCATGCCTAATGATTGGAAATTAAGTGGAAATTCAAAGTTTGAAAAAAAATTGCGACGCCTGGAACATTTTGAAATTTTGTTAAAAAAATGTTTAAATTTGAAATTTGAAAAAAAATATTCATTGCTTTTGCACTAATTTGTGTTTTTTTATGCTTTTAGATGTCGTAAATATCAATAATACAAGCATACAAAGTTTTCGACATATAAATCAATAATTGAAAAAAATCGATTTTATTTGTCCACTGTAGCCTTAAAATATGAAAAACAATGCCGTTAGCTTATCTCATTGCATTTTTTTACTCATAAGATATATTCATGCATTCAAAGCATAAGAAATAACTCACAAAAATGATTTTACATTATATATTTATATTTCAAGCATCTTAAAAAGAGACAAAACAGTGAAAAATAGTGATTTTTAGGACAATATTAAGTAAAAACTGATTTTTTTTTTACAAAATGGGACATACAAATTATAAAACGCAAACACATGACAACATTTAACAGCATTACTTAAAAATAAATGAAATATAATTTTGAAAATATGTACAAATGTACAAAACGTACATGATACGAAAATTTTATGTGTCACAGTTTGAGCTTTCACAAAAAATCTTTTTTATTTTCAAAGAAAGGTAGTTCCTTTCGAGCCTTTAAACGTGCACGAACGAAACCATCCCTCGTTTCTATTCCACTTGTGGTCATGGTCAGTGATGCATCCGTCACCAACTTTACGCTAGATTTCACGGATTGAGTATCAATAGTAAATGTTCACATGTATCGAAGAAAATGGGTTATATCTCCGGTTTTCAAGTCATGTAGCTCGTCTTCAGATGATATCATTGTTATGGGAGGTTCTGTTATTAGCAAAGGTGGTTAAATATAACGTCTTGAAACATTTTTAATAGGCCATTGCAGCGGTTAATTTGTCAGTTTCATGGCATGCTTCATGGTCAACTTCATGAATTGCTTCTTCTCCACTTAGTAGAATACTCAGATGGGTGAACAACTGGTCCCCGTGGGTTCAGCATTTCTATTGGCAAAATGTTGACAGGCTGCAAATCCCTAACTATAGTGAAATATGAGGGAGTTAAGCACAGTATGCAAAACATGCCAACTATCGACAGAGCTGACCTAAGATCAGACCAGAAATATTTACTGGAAGTATTTGAAGCCTTTATTAGTGACCAACCGCTCCATACATCTTTCTGAAACAGTACCTAGTTCCTGGAGTCATTCTAGATGGCTCATGACAGTCAATCAAATTTACGCTTAAACATCGGCACAGAATATCCGACAGCAAACTTAAAAAGAATAGTTTCAGTCATTGTTAAATGTGCACCTTGCTGGTTTCTCATTAAGTGCAACTTATCATGCAAGGATGGTGCACGAAACTTGTGGCAAGTTATTCTACCAGTCGCATTATTTACCAGACACCCTGTTACATGTCATCGAGCCAGTTATTCAGAGAATAGCTTTTTTTTTTTTGTATATACTACTAAAAAATTTTGCTGGTAATGTTAAATGATGATCAAAGGCATGTACGGCAATTAGTTGCTCGTCAAATTTCAAGAGTAAGAAACACCAATTCTCTGATTCTCTGTATAGTAATGACATCCACACTTTTATCATTTTTGAGATTAACTTTTCTTCCGACTATGCAGACTTCATAAATTGGCAGTTTGAAAACGTGCTTATAACAGAGCCTCCTATAATAACGATGTCATCTGAAGACAAGTTACACGGTGAAAACCGAGGATGTTTCCCATTTTCTTTGAAACATGTGGACATTTATTTGTCATATTCAATCCGTGGAACACAGCGTCAAGTTGGTAATGGATGCATCACTGACCATAAGTGGAATATAAACGAGGGATGGTTTCGTTCGTGCACGGTTAAAGGCCCTTTCTTTGAAAATAAAAAACATTTTTTGTGAAAGCTGAAACTGTGGCACATAATATTTTCGTATCATGTACGTTTTGTACATTTGTACAAATTTTTAAAAACATTTCATTTATTTTTAAGTAATGCTGTTTAATGTTGTCATATGTTTGCAGTTTCATAATTTTTATGTCACATTTTGTAAAAAAAAATTCAGTTTTTACTTAATATTGTCCTAAAAATCACTATTTTTCACTGTTTTGTCTCTTTTTAAGATGCTTGAAATATAAATATATCATGTAAAATCATTTTGTGAGTTTTTTCTTATGCTTTGAATGCATGAATATATCTTATGAGTAAAAAAATGCAATGAGATAAGCTAACGGCATTGTTTTTCATATTTTAACCATAAAATCCCTATAAAAGCTATGGTAAAACTTTGCGATCGCAGCGCCCCCTGAAGATATTAACCGATTTTTCTCAAAATTTGCACAAAAGCTAACTATTACCAAATACAACTTTTGGCAGCTATTAGAAGTTGATCTGAAAAAATTTTTATTTTTCGCCCCACCCTACTATACAGGGGCACATTTACGCGGATTTTTTTCAATGAATTTTCTAATTTTTATGTTTCAACTTTGGAAATTTTGAACGTTATGGTCTTATAAAGCAGTTAATAGAGTTGAAGTTTATGCATTAAACTTTTGACCTGTTTCAGTATTTAACAGTTAAAAAAGTAATATTTAGGTCAATGTGCTGCATAATCACTGATTGACCCAATCTCACTTACAGAGCGGCATTTTTCATTATTTTAACATCTAGCATAGTTGTGTTAATTTTTTGAACATAATGTCTCACCATCTATGAAATAAAAAACATTTATAACGCGCAGACTAGCCTATAAAATTAAAACCGAGTAGGCATGAAGACATAACTATGATTGTAAGCTACTAGAAACGAATCTCTTACTCAATTAAATTTCAAATGATGATTTACAAAACTAAATAGCTAGAAAAAAACCAAAAAGGTTTGACACAGTACGGTGCAAAAAAGCTTCAAGGGCAAGTTTACGCAGTAAGAACTTGCCGTAAAGATGCCCCGTTGTTAATGATTAATCGTGCCCCGTCGCCTTGTTCGGATTTATTTTTAATGAGCAACAAAATTTAATAACATTTTTGTTCACACATACGAATACTGTTCTCAAACAAGGATAAAGTTCTGCTAATATTCATATATTTGTTTATTTTTAACTGACCTTCTCTTTGTGAGCACTTTCAACTTGTGCCAGCAGCTCGTAAAGTTCAGCTTGAAATTTCTGTTTTTCTTTCTCCACTCTAGAGGGGTAAAAAATAAAATGTTATTCTCAAACTTTGAAAATATTCATAAAGATTTTTTTCAAAACAAAAAATCTCCTTCCCCTCTATGGATTCATCACATTGTGACGATGCTGCTGCGGTCATTTACGGAATGGTACTTTTGTTGTAAGCGCATGAAAACAGTTTCCGAAATGGTGGATTGCTTGCTAGGAAAGCCCAGAGTTGATTTTAAGTCTTCATACTCATGATGTGTTTTGTTTTTATTATTAGTCCCTTATTGCGCAGATAATTTACTTTCAAAAATCATCCTTGAAAGCGAGAATAAGTGATATACGGCAAGCTTCCAATTTTATTTTTGCTGTGGATGTAACTTCAGTTAACAAAGAAAAAAAGAAAATTAAATGAAGCAAAATATCCATTTAAACTTTATTCAAACTCATCTAATTAAGGAAATGTAAAACTCTTTTAATGAATTTTATCAGTGACTAGCTTATTACCCGGAGTTGCTCGGGTACTCGCAAAAATTAGAATTAAACATTTATTGGAACCTCTAATTTTTCTGCATCACACAATATTTGCCTCAATGCTCCAAGGTAATTAGAACATGAATTATAATTGTTTTTCACTAATTTCATGCTAAAATGAAATAGGTGAGCCTTAAATTGATAATTCAGTGTTAATCGTAATCTTTGGTGGAAAATACTCATATTAAAATGCATTAAATTTTATCAATCTGTATCCTTAAAGGCTTATTTCTATTGCTCCATCTATTCAAAATTGAAAGAAAATGGCCATTTTGAGACAAAAACTTTATTCTTTTGAGCTTTTTTGCATTTTTTTTTTTAAATTTCAAAGCCCCGCCTATGTGAATTCTATAGTGCTTCAAGGAACCTCTGTGCCAAATTTGAGGAAATTCTGACGAAAACTGCGGATTTGTATAAGGAACAAACATATATACAAATATACATGCATCCATTTTTATATATAGGGGGGAGGGGGACATATGTAAACAGGGGCACATGTGAACAAGCGATATTTTACCCAATTAAAATGAGAGAAAAAGCTGAAAAAAATGTCGATGGTAACACAAGTACTATATCCTGCATGAAATTTCAAAGATCTAAACCATTTCGTGTTCTAGTTATCAATGATCTTATGTTTTGGGAGGTGCCAATATACTTTTCTGTTCCAGTTCTCCGAGTAAAAACACATCCAAAACTTTTTTTTTTTTTTTTGTGATTTGAACTATAGTCGTCTTAAAGTGGCATTAATAAGGAAAGTTTTCATGTACTAATTTTTCTTTTAATTGCAAAAAATACAGTTTTTTTTATCAAATTAGGCCTAAGTTCAGATAAGGGGCACATGTGAGCACATTATGTAGGGGCAGATATGAACAGTTCATCTGTGCCCCATAATGGTATTTAGTTATTTCAATTTCAAAAATTGTTGATTTTTTTATGTATTGAATAGTCCAATTAAGAAATACTGAATAATTAAAAGTTTCAATACTCAATATTTAATTGAAGTTTGAAAGAGTTGCAAAGAAAAGGAAGTTAAACTTTCTAAACTGTTGAAAAAAGGAACAGTTAAAAGTTGTAGTAAGTGACGCTGAGTCCGATATTAGTTTTAAAGACCCCAACTATCAAGAAATTTGTGCTGAAGTCAACCTTGCACCAGAAAATTTAGCTGTGAATAACTTTGTCCTCGTAGAATTCACTACCAAAAAGACAAAAATTCACTATGAATGAAACTTTTATATATCCAAAAACAGATGATACATCGATTGGTAAACACTCTAATGATATTCTGCTAAAATTACCACCACCTTCAGTTTTAGGTGGCACATGTCGAGTTGCATCTTCTGTTTCTTTTTCTCTAAAACTCGAAGGCTACAATGTTCGTTGAATTGAGTCAATTAATCACGTTGAATAAATCTATATACATAAATGACTACTTTTTGTATGTATGTCCGGGGTAATCTTCCAAACTACTGAACCGATTTTAACCATTTTTTCACCGTAGATAGCTACAGTAACAGGGAGCAAGATAAGCTATAATTTATTTCTAAAACGCTTAGTTTAAAAAACTTATTGTGGAAAACAGTAAATTTCACGTCATTTCCCCATTAAATGATTAAATTTTCAGTCCATTGTTGAAAAAATTTGTTGCCTTGCCACAACAATATTAATAGTGATCATAATGAAAATTTTGAACCAAGGCTTCTCTGGAGTAAGTATGAAATTTATAGCTTTCTTAGGATTTTTATATTCATCTATGCCAATAATCGATACCTGGTTAAATAAAAAGAGAATTTAGTTTGGCAACAGTTAGAAAATAGAAAATGATTTTTTGGAAAATCACACAGGTAAAATAAATAACGCATTTAAGTTTGATTTCACGTTCTCCTTCACACCCAGTTAATCTACTGCATGGTCACAAAAAATATCTTTGAGAATATGATTCTACTGGGCTTAGTTGAAAGTCATATATTTATTTTCTTGGGTTTGGCATGTTGTTGCATATAAACCCGTGAGACGTCGGGCACATCAGCTAGTACCTTGATATTTTCATTGTAAGTGTATATTAATGTGTAATAAGCAGTAAACTTAAAAATATGCTTAGGTGTATTTTATTTCCATTTATGTATCCGTGTTTACTTGTGCCCCAGGTGTGTTTGCAACTGCACCCCCCCCCCCTCCACCGGGGCAGATGTGAACAAAATTTAACATATCTTTGACTTATTATTTTGGCTGGAATTCACTGTTGAAGAAGATAGGTAACTACACGAAAATATTAGCAAATGTTTGATCTATCATATATAGCACTTGTTTCTTTTATATCTTAAATTAAGAATGAAAAAGTACAAAAATGTCATTTTTGTTCACATGGCCCCCCTCTTCCTATAGATATATTTTCATGGGCAGTTGAGTAACACAGAGGAATACAACAAAAAATTTCATTTTCTGACTTCCAGATTCAATGTCTGAGAAATAACATAAGGTGCTTCTCCTTAACATATCCTTTCTCGTCATACTTTAAAAGAACTGACTGAACAACAAATAAGTATCACAGACTCGTATAGCCGAGCCTGTATGAGGTCACGGAAGGTCACTTTGATCTCGCAAAGCTTTCCTTATTCGATAAACGATTCGGTAAACTGAGAGAAAAATTGCAACATAGTATTTTTATTTATTTATTTATTTTTCTTTTTCAGTTCTGAATTATGAATAATGTTTCTTTTCGTTAGATGTAGAAAGAGAACATGCTCGTACTTTATCATTGGGTAAAATTTGGAGATTCATTCGTTAAATTGAGAATTTTCCCTCCCTAAAATTTGGATAAGGGGGATGCTCCTATACAGACTCATGGAAAAATATAAATTCTAACTTATATTTTTGTTATTGCCCCATTGGAAAACTTTAAGTGAAGCTGCAAACCTATTTTTTTCGAGGTAAAATAATGGGTAGCTGATGGGGGAAAATTTGAAAACTTCAGATCCAACTTTTTTCTAACATTTGACTGCCTTAACATCTGATGCAGTGTTACGCAATGAAAAGTATTCTTTTACTTCATCTTTTCAATCCAAGTTTTATGGTTGTGAAATCCGTTGCATTTAAGGCTTTTCTCTTACTGTTTTCTTATTCCCTGTATTTTCATTATCATGTGTGATGGTGTCAATGATTTGTTGCAAAGAATGGAAAGGTGCAATTGGGCTAGGTCTTGTTGGCATTTCTTTTTCTAAGATTCTTACATGAAGCGGTATATTCTTCACTAAAACAGTCAACATTGTTCACATACGAAAACTTTTTTCTTGAAATGAATATTACCTATTTTTAATGTTTTATATACGAATGCATTCGAAAGCTCTGAATCGTCTAATAGCTTAATAGCATACGGACACTTGTTGTCCATAACACAGGGTGTCCGTAACATAACCACTTTGCCTACTCACTTAACGTTAAGCATAAAGCTATGGGCACGAAACTAATTACTGGTTTAATATCAGCTGTGAAAGCTATATCAGAGCTTTCCAAAGTGAATTCCGAGGACCTTGGATGTAAAGTTGTAAACTCGTGTTTCGGGGTTACAAGAAACCTTTTTTAATGAAAAATAAGTAAGTACTAAATAAATAATACACCGAAGCCGAAAGGTTCCTCAAAAGTGGGTGACTGTAACTTATTGAGCTTTCAAGTGGCCTTTCCAACGGAAAAACTATTGTGTTCTACCATATTTCCTCAAAATGTAGAAATATTGGTTACATGGACTAAATGAGCTGATGTGAAATAGTGTTGTGAGTTTTTAATTCTTGAGATCGAACTGTTTTTTTTTCTTACTGTTTTTCATGCAGTGTTTGAACTTTGGAACTTACTGTCTTTGTCAAGCGGCTACATTTTCTTGCACTAAAACTAATAGTTTTGAAATGCGCGCATAAATTTCTCATTGCGTGTCATAGTTGTGGCACAAAGCGATGGCAGATGAACTGGAAGCAGACCACTTCATTTTGTAATAGATAGGATTAGCCAGGATGAGCTAGTATAAAAGTCTAGCTAGCTCGTTCTTGCTGATCGTACCTAATATAAAATGAGGAAATAAATGAGCTGTTTCTTGACTTCCAGTCCATTCGCCATCTTTCCGTGGGGCACAACCATACTAATGTCGGCATTGTCCAAGCCTACTTTGCTTTCGTAGAAAAAGACATTTTTTTTCCTCGAAGGGGTGTGAAGGGAGCTAACTCACTTGGCCCTCTGCTTGTTGGCGATGTCCACTTGATCCTGCATCTCCGCAATGGACTCCTGGTGCTTCTTGCGCAGCATGTGCGCCGTCTCCTCGCTCTCCAGGTGCACGTCCTCCAGGAGCTTCCGAAGCTTGGAGAGCTCAGAGTCCCGCTTCTTGTTCATCTCCATCTGCGTGAGAATGAGTACCATATTCAGAAACAGGAAAGTGCAACTGTTTTTAACAGGCAATTTTCAAGCAGTTAAAAAAACGATGAGCATTTCCAAAGCAATGAAACTGACTGTCACTTTTCACTCCAGGGTCCCCCGGACCTAACACTACAAGTGGTTTAATCGGTTGGATGAAGCCCTGAAGAGTGCTCTATTTTTAGATCAGGAGCTTTAACGTCTCCCAGCCACCATTAGGGAAGACAGTGGATCTTTGATCGACTAGGATCGAACCCGGGACCCTCTGGTTATGAGTCCGACGTCTTACGTATCGGGCCAAAACGGTCCAAATAGGCTGTCAAAAGACATCCCCCCCCCCCAAAAAAAAAATCAGCAATTCTTTGTAGCTACAGATCTCTGCAAATTTAAATTCTTGCAATGGCTGTGTGAAACACATTTCAAAAGCAGCTGTTTAGTGCATCAATTGCTAAATACTATGCTAAATACTATTGCTCTCTTCATTAATTCTTGATTAACACGCCGTGCTGACATATCATACACAAATGTAACCAAGTATCACCCACTTGCAGCTCAAAAAAGGCGTTTAATCTGGCATGCGTTAAAAAATATTTAACTTGTTTTGTATTATGCCTAACACTTGTGGTCTGTGAACGAAATATTAAACGTAAAAGTTAAAAAAAAAAGTGCTTTTATTTTGGTAAATAAAAAACGAAATTCAGAATACAGCTGGTGAAGAGTTGTATTTGAAAACAGTATTAGCAGAACTAAAGTTTTACGAATTATTTGCAGCTATGCAAATAAGTTGAAATTCGTTTGCCTACTCTCGCGTATTTTTCTCCGACCAGTCTAAATTCTCCTAAGCATTTCTATTTTTTTAAGGGCGTACATTATTTTATTCCTATTGGATCTGTATCTTAGTACAGGGCTAATTATTTTGAATAATATCACAGAATTTAATTTTCCAAGAAAATTTGTTGAGCATTGTAATGATAAATGCACTTTCATCAGTAACGGGCATCGCTGCAACATTAAAAAAATGTCCGTCCTTACTCCATAAAAGTCGTGGCAGCAGTGCTGCCTCAAATGCCTTAGAGTAATTTAACTGATAAAACTAGTGTAACTTTTCGCATGATGTGTAATGTAGCATTACACCAGTTTTACAAGTACAATTACTCCCTTGCATTGGAGACGAGACAGCACTGTCGCCTCCGCTTTTACGAAGTAAAGTTACACAATTTTTTTATGGTGAAAGAATATTGCAGGATTGTGATTATCAGATTATTCATTTCAAGGGCTGTCCATAAATGATATTACACTTTGAGAGGGGAGGGGGAGAGGGAGTAGTTAGCGTGACATCACGCATTTCATAAACAATGGTTTGCTTATGAAAAAAACTGTGACATGAGACGAGGTGGGTAGGCGAAGTGTAACACAACGTGACACTGAAGATTCAAATTTGTCGAAAAAAAGTGGGACATCATTTGAAGGGCTCGGGCGTAAATAGTGGTATCTGACAAAGTTGTAAAAATCGAATTAAATGGGGAAAACAATGTTATGTGGACATAAACAGAAATCTTACACGGTTTACAGAGACACACCGCAATTACTGCCTGATTTTCTTAGGTAAAACCTTCCGCGTATTTAAGCATTTACGCACGCGTCAGTTCTTTGATCTTACCAAAATAGGGGTGGTAGGTAAGATAACAATAAAGTCTAGAATAATAAGAAGCATTTTGAGTCGTCTCAAACAATGTAGAACGATGCTAATTTCAAATACATAGTTTAGTTGAATATGTCAAAAGGATAGCAAATGAAAGCTTTAAATTGAAAATTTCGAACCACAATCCGTCACCCTCTTTTTAAGTGAAATGGTTCACTAGTGCTAGACGCGCTTTCGCGGACGGACAGCAATTATGTAATCACTTTGTTTTTAAAATCAAAATACTTGCTACAGTAATTTCTTGGACTTTTACAAGTCGTATCTTTGATTTAAAAAAATGCTAGTTGCCATTATTTACATCCTAACCCTTCATTTATGAACAGCTCTGCATACCAGGCTTGGAGTCGATTACAAGAAAATGTAATCGATTACGATTATGATTATGCGCATGAAAGATTGGAGATTGCAATAACGATTCCGATTACAGTCCTCTGCCAAATCGCAACTACGATTACAGCAACGATTAGATTATGGGGAAAATGTAATCGATTTCGATTATTTTGTGCCGATTACTATTTCGATTACATCATTACAGATTTGAGAGGAATATGTATTATATATACAGAGGAGGATCCAGAAATTTTTGTTAGGAGGATCAAGTTTCAGTGCACCTTATTAGTTAAGCGGAAGGAAAACGAAAATGTAAAATGTAAACCTTCTTTAAAATATCATACAATATGGCACAGCAAGTAATATTTTTAATTATATTTTGTGAAATTAACCATGTATTTGTTTTGTTCAGATTAAACGATTTCAAAGCTAAATTACGATGGTTGAAAGATTACAATTACGATTACACAAGAAATATTTGATTAAAATTATGATTACACGATTACGTGTAATCGTAATGATCCCATTTCCAAATTATGATGATGTTTAGGATTACAAAAAAATTGTAATCGATTACGTGAATTACGATTACGTAATCGGCGAATACTCCAAGACTGCTTCATACATACAGTCGAACCTGTTTATCTCGAAAACCTCTCCGTGGCGAAATTTTTCAATTTCCCTGCTTTTACAGCATAAATAATGTTTTTTCCCATGTTTATCTCGAATGATTTTTTCCGAAAACCTCTATCTCGAATTTTCACGACTCATTTTAAAATTTCATCTCCAGCCACCTTTATCAATGGTATAACTTGAAGACAAAAATCATCTTCTGCACAATCATTCAAAGACTATGTTCGTAATCAAAGGTATGAATTAACATGTTTCCTATGTAGTCATCACAATTAGTAAAACGTGGACTCACAACATGTCGTACAGTAAACTATTCAACAATATCAATGCAAAACAAGCTATTAAGTATTTGACTTTGTTCAATTACTTATTTTTGTAAATTTTATCACAACCTCTGTACCTCGAAACCTCCGTATCTCGAATTTTTCTTCTGTCCCGTGAAATTCGAGACATACAGGTTTGACTGTATGACTTTCGCGAGGAAACAATCCATCGATATTTCAAAGATTGACAAGGGAACATTGGCAAACCTGACTCTCAGACGATCCTTCTGCTTCATCCAGGCGTTCTGTGATTTGCATCAGGTGGACTGTGAGGTCGGATTTCTCGCGTTCGATCTGCAGAAAAGGAAGATGATCAATGCACTGCAAAAATGCTCCATGCATGTCAAAACATCATTTGCACAATAGAGTCTCGAAAGTTTGAAAACTTTCGAGATGGCGATGAAGATGTTACACTACAAAAAATGAACTGTTGTTTTTACAGTATAATACTGGCAGCAGAGGTTCCAAGTTAAAGCTGGAAATGCACAGTAATAAGCTGTGAAACTAGCAATTTTACAATTTCTTACCGTAAAATTAGCAATTTTCCAGTTTATTGCCGTAAAATTTAACTTTTCATACTATAAAAACAACAGTATATAATACTTTCAGCAGAAGTTCCACTTTAAAACTAAAATACACGGGAATAAACTGTTAAATGAACAATGTTTCGGTTTATTACTGTAAAATTAAAAAGTTTTATAGTTTATTACTATAAATTTAGCTGTATTATACGGCAAAAACAACATTCATCTTTACAATGTATTCGTCTAATATATGAAGTTGAGCGATACATTTTTAATCCTTTGAGCTACATAAACTGCGGGGTAGAATATTGAAATTTACGATATGAACTTTTAAAACAAAAAAAAAAAAGTATTTGTTTTTGTGTAGTTACAAAAACAAGTGTCTTTTCCTGCTAGTATTAAGATTCCAATGGCCCAAAAACTTGAAAAAAAAATACATATACATAAATTGAATATGTATTATAAAATAATGGGATGTATATTTCCTATAATGGTTCTTAAAGTAGTAAAGGTTTCCTCTTTACCTTTTTTTATACTTGACCTAGATTTATGAAATTGGAGTGTTGAAGGAAACTTGTTTCTTTCTTTCTTTCTTATTTTCACGCGTTTTTATTGTTTATTTCATTCAGGTGTCTAAACAGAGCGTTTTAACTTTTAGCTGTGTAGTACATTTTGAACTTGCATAGCTACCTATTGAAAATATGTGTATTAGAAATAATAAGAAAAAAAAAGGAGGGGGGATATTCTACATTTTAAAGAAGATTCATTGACGTCAAATTATTTTCTCTTTTTTTTCTTTTAATACTCATGCCACTCCATATTTACAGAACCATTACGTATGCACTATTTTTAAGAAATTAAAATTGTGTACAAGTCCTTGGTGATATTTAAACACAAATGAAAATTGAAAACAACTAAAACAGGAATTTGCAAAACTTAAAAGAAATAATTTTGAAAAATAATTCATAATTTCTTTGATGACAACTAAATTGCAACAAAGCATGTAATAAAATGAAATATAATTAAGATCTTTGATTAAGTTAAAAATTTGGAGTAAAATTGTCTGAAATCGTTTGCAGAAATTATAAAAGAGGGCGATTATATTAGAAAAAGAGACAGAGAGAGAAAACAAGAGAGAAAACAAAAAGAAAGAAAACAACATATTAAAACTAGGTATATAATATTTATTGCTAAAAGAGGTATTTATAATTTGATAATTTTTATTTATTTATATGAATGGACCTCTATATTTTACATTTAGGTAAGTGCAAAATGCAATCCCGCACATGGCTTACTTTTTGTCGAAAATGCACTCATATTTTAGAAAAAGAGACAAAAGAAAACGAAAGAGAGAAAAAGAAAGGAAGAAAAGAAAAGAGCTAATATTTCACTTAGGTATGCAATATTTATAGGAAAAGGAGGTAAATCTGATGAAAAATTTTACTTAAACCAATGATCCTCTTTATTTAACATTTGTCTTATATTGAGTGCGAAATGAAATCCCGGATATTTCTTCTATTTTGTTGAAAATGCAATTTTACGAAAAAAAAAAGGAATGATAGAGGGAGAGCGAAAATATGGGAAAACAGAAAGAAAAATAGGTAAGCAAAAGTATTAATATGTTGCGTAAGTATGCATTATTTATTTTAAAAAGAGTTTTTTTTTTATAGCTTAATGATACATTTTGTTTCAATCAATGAACTCTTAATTTCCTACTTAAATACCTTAAATTGTGTGTGAAATACAGCTTTTGTCTTACTTTTTGTCGAAGTTCTCTTTCGAATTCCAAATCCTCATAAGCCAACCGTAGTTTGTCCTGAAAAATAAAAAATGCCGGTAAAAAATATGAAAAGGTAGCAAATCAAGATAAGAGAAAACATATAGTTACTATGCTATGTACAATAAAGAATAAAACTACTACATGCTGAATACTGAGATCGGAGGTCAATTTTATAAGCCTTATAAGAATTGACTATACTGGATTACTTTAAAATAGGCGTATCAAGTTTAGAAATTTTACGTCGTCTCCATGAAACCGTATGAAAGAAAACCGCTCCACTCTTTTTTTTTTTAAGCACTGCAATTGAGGCATTTCATTTATTTCTTGTTTATCGAATTAGGCTTACGCTTTTATTTATATCCTCACATCTCGGTTATTTCTCAACGTTTTCTAACAAATCCAGTCATACATTAATGAAGCGAAAATTTTTTAAGACAAAGTTGTGCTTTATTAACGTTGATGTTTCAATAGAATTATAGTTTACGCGCAAAGCAAATTTGACCGTTTGCATTTAACCATTGTTGCAAAAGCTAAGTGGATGTGACTCCACCATGGGGGTGAGAAGTGGGTGTGAAGCCACTCTGTGACAATCATTAAAAACTGAGCCCCCTCCCCACCCCTCCAAATTCGATAGGTCAACCCCTCAAACGCTTTTGAGCAACTCTACAGAATAAGAGTCCCCCAGTATGAAAAAAAGATCCTTAAAAACACCCCGTAAAAATTTCAATGGCACAGTGTGCGCCATGCCCCCCCCCTCCCTCCCTTCCCTCGTAGCTACCCTTGCAAAACGAGAAACAATGTGCAAAAATTAGTTCAGAAAAGATAATTATTTTTATCAGTTCTTAAATCGAACGAGAAGTTACGGTTGTCAGTACTGGTAGTTAGAACCTTTTTTTATGCGGACATCGTTGATCTAGATCCCCGAATAACCCAGATCAAATTTGCAGTCTTAAAAAACATTTAATGTTCAAAATATTGTAAACAATTCCTGTTAATCTTGCAATGAAGCAAGATTTCCATCTTAATAAAGGGTAAGCCTTTTTATTTAAATTTTTGCTTAACCCATTTATGCCCAGTAGCCTAAAAACGGGACTCTTGTTAGTTACTGCATACAAAAACCTGTAATGGGTATATCATTTTACTAAAGCTGTTTTTCACAAGTTAAATAGTCCTTCTTCTTGAGAAACCAGTTAGAGCCATTATTTGGGCATCAGAGTTTATTTATTGACAGCTATTTTCAGACAAATCAGTCAAGCAACGATCCAGTATAGGTAGCCACAGAAAATAAGTTTTTTTTTTTTGTGCATTTATTTTTTATAAAATTAAACTATTTTAAAATTATTTGCTTAAAATTGATCACATATGCCTTCAGTGATGTTACTTAGTAAAGTCAAGTTAGGTAGTATTTTGCTCACATATCTGAAAAATATTCCATAAACTGGACGTTAAATAACTTAATAAATATGGCAACGGTGAACTATAGTAAGCCTAAAATGTATGTAAACCATTCCAAGTAAGAGTTTTAAGCAGATAAAAATTGAAAAACTTTGTTAAAAAAAACTTGGACATAAATGGGTTAACTTATTACTCATATAACCCAGTTTATCCGGAATTTCAATTCTCCTCCTTTGGTACCACTTAGTCCGATTAAAGGAGGTTGTACCACTATTATTTAAACTGCAATCAAGTTTTTATCTCAAAATAAAAGAATTTCTCTCTTTTAATGATCAGCAATATCTTTATTATTTATCTTTTCTGCGGATGCTCTTGTAATACTTTCGTCACATATGGCCACTTGTTGGGCTAGCAGTTCTGGTTCTACTTGTACCCGGTAGATGGCAGCATTAACATTTCTAGAGGCATTGCAAATGCGCCTAAAATATTACTGTTGCTACGTAATATTATTTCTGAAGATAACGACCAAAAAATTTTCACTGAAAAATGCATGCCAGTTTCAAAAACAATGTTTCACTTTTCCGAAACACTGACGATCCACTCTAAAGTAAAAACCAGAACGAGCAACGAGAGGGAAAAAAATAGTTCTCAGTGTGGAACTGAATTTATTATTATTAAAACAAAAAGAAGTTACTATTCTTAAAACTTATCCTTACTTTTCAACTATAATCAAGGATCATACATTTTCAATTTTTAATCATTCGTTATACCTTCTTCACGTACCACAAATCGCATGGCCACAGCATCCTATCTCGTACTTCTGATATCCTTTCTACCTGTTAGATGGCAGCACCAATATTTACAAAGTCTCCCCCGCCCTTTTCATTTATTAAAAATTCGATATTCGGCCAAGGACCAAAGGACGATGGCGAACGACTCTTAAATGCTATGGAGCCCCCGTTCCCAAAATGAGATTAAAAAAAAAAAAACTAAAAAATTAACTCCCTAAAAGTTTCAATGATATTGCCTACACCATGACATTCCCTCCCCCTAGGCACCCTTGAAAAAACAATCCCCTAAAAATTCCAATGGTGCCGTCAGTACCATATGATTATAATTGTTGTCTATTAATATGTTAAAGTAATTTGTAGATGACTTCAGAGGTAGAAAGGTTTTTTAAAAAATATAATCCTTAACAGTAATGTTTTCTTTAAATTTAACAAAAAAGCATGTAAAGAAGTACAACAATGCTACTGTCAAATTTAAGTATTTATTGGCATTCTAATGTCTTGTCCAAGTATTGGCCACCTTAAATAGATCCCCACCAACCACGGCAATGGCGCATCACGAAGTGACCTATTTCATAATTTCACGATCCCCTCTTTAGCTCCAAAAAGTAACGTATAATTTGTGTGACAATGGATTACATACTATAAGTATGAAACTTACATTTGAAAACGACCAAAAATATTGATTGAAATCTAATGATATATGCATAACATTGTTTATTGCATAATTTCTGTCTCATAACCAAGAAAGTAGACTATGTATGAAAGAAGAATTTAAAACATGAATAAAAAGCGAATAGAAGCAAACGTTCTCGTAATTAACTAAAAATAAGAGCAACAATAACAATTTTTTAAATTTTTACACTTGTGACAGCAAACATATACTTTAAAAAATTTAATGAAATTTGTAACAAATTTGAGGATAAATGGGTGGATTTGAATGCACGAAAATGTGTTATTAAATAATTGACCAGGAACACATTTTGGTTAATTTTGACTTACAATCCAAGAAAAAAAAGGAGTGGAGGAGGGAGAAAGTTTCCGAAACCTGAAGTAGAACATTAGATATATTTTGTCGGAAGAAAAACGAAAAATGAACAATAAAGGGTCCTTCCATAGAAATGATCAATCAGAGTCGAAAAAACAAAAAACAAAAAATACCGAAGTGCAAAAAGTATCAATAGATAAATAAATAAATAAAAATCATACAACATAAGAAGTTAAAAAAAATTGAAAAAGTATTGTAATTATCACTGAGATTAGTAATAATAAATAGTTTGTAATGCGTTTACTGCTTGTTTTTCGATGGTTACGTTAGTCACGTTACGTTAGTCACACTCCATCTTGAGTAAAAGTGACACTTAAGACTAAAAAAAAATAAGATTTAATAAATGTGTTTTATGTTTTTAAAAGCCAACTTTACACATTTTTCAAAGATATCATTCAATTTTTAACACTTGTTTAACTTTAAATTTTTGCCTCACAACATGAGCATTAATTTTCAGGGTTGCAAAATGTTACGTTAGTCACGCTGCTATTTTGGTTGAAAAAATATCTACTGTCAGTAATTTTGTTTTAAATTCTTAGCAGAAATGATACATAGATACCAGATACCATGCACATTGTAAATCCACCAGCATAACTAAAAGATATTTTTTAGCATTTAAGTTACAAGTAAAAACAGTTACAAAATCAGCTCCGAATGTTACGTTAGTCACGATGGAATGACCCTAAATGAGACTCACTATTCGTTAACATTGGAAAATATTGCTGAAAAGCAAGATAAAACCTTTTTAAAGTGCTTTAGATAATCATAGACGCATGAGGTGCTCGAGCTATTTGTAATTATGCAGTTTAGTTTCGAAAATTCAGAAGAGTAGTTTTGAAACTAAATTAACATTTTTTAAGTTAGACGGATACAACTCTTTTGACTTTGATGGGTTAATAATTCAAAAAAAAAAAAAAACTTTGCTTTCTGTTTACTTTTTTTTAAATTTTATTTATTTACTATTAATTAATTTATTTACTGGAAAAATTATTTTACTGCCATTCACCAAAACAAAAGTATACTTCATATTAATAAAGTTTAAAAATGCCAAGTTTACAATTTTATGTCATAATTATTCGAGAGTAAAAAGACAGAACAATGCAAGAAAGTTTTTTCTGTCCGTTATTTATTTTTTTTCCATAACTTTATCTTATCTCCGATTGAAATCTTTGAAACGCTTTTAATCCAATCTTAAGTTTATGTCTGTAGTTAAGCATTTGCTATAGCTATTGGCTAAAAACCTTCGTTGGTTAAAGGTTTTGCTGTTTTTACAATAAAGTATATTAAACCCATACTGTTGCTTACCCATGCTGTGTGTATGTATAATATAACAAACAAGTTGTGTGTAAAGTGCCAACAAATGAAACAGTTCAATGGAATTCTTTAACAAAATACTTTAAATGCGAGAAAAGTACTTCAACTTCTTCTGGATTTGAAAAAAATTTGGAGCATGAAAAAGTTCTGAAGATTTGAGTTGAAGCATCGGTCAAAATCTTGTAATCCTTCTTGCGCACAAAATATGAGCTCCATGTAAACTAAGAAAACTGATATTAATATGTGTGGACAAGTATATGTCTCTTTAGGGTAATAAAAGTTTAAATAAGTTAAAAGTTAAAAGTAAAACATAAGTATCTGTCTTTTTACGGTTATAAAAGTTTTAAAATGTTAAAAAGTCGATCAAAATCTTGTAATCCTTCTCACGCATAAAATATGAACTCCGTATAAACTAAGAAAACTGATATTAATATGTGTAAACAAGTATACGTCTTTTTATGTTAATAAAAGTTTGTGCGTGTTTTTTTAAGAATATAATTTATTTATTTTTTGTATTATTTGATACGCGTTAATATTGGAGTGCTACATGCGTGTGCGTAGTTTTATTTCTGGCGAAAGACGATTTATGACAAAGGCAAAGTGAATTGAAGACAAAATACTTCGCTAGTAGGGTAAAATTTAGGTCATCAAAGTGTTAAATTTATCTTTTGAAAATTGAAAACTGATTGCAACAGCAGAATATAGAGAGGGGATTAAAATGTCTGCCTTCGAGACCCTTGCAGCGTCAACTGTCTGCAACCTTGTCATTCATCAGGGTAGGTTTTGATCTAAATTTATCGCACCTCAGATGTACGCTCTCACCTTTGGAAGACTCATCATAAAAGATGTAAGTGGGCCAAGGTCAAGCTAAGGGACGAGAGCTTTGATTTCTTTGCTCTTGTTGTGCCCCTTCAGATTTTGCTGCTTCCTGTATCGAATATGATACAGAGGTTTTGTCTGAAACTTTCAAACATTTCTATCTGTTTTAAGAAATCAACTATATTACCACCCACTCATTCAACATTTTTTTTTTCCCTTTTTCTCAGGGATACTTGTTGTTTCCCGCAATCCATGTTCTTTTTTGGTAGATTCGTTATTGTGGAAATAAATTGATCAGTGGATGAGACATTTGATTAATTAAAATCTTTTTTTAGTTGAAACTAAGCTGGGCTTTTTTTTTTTTCAATATGAAAATAATGGTACTTTTTTAACTCAAACTTAAAAACCATTATTTCTTCGATATATCTCCATTTTATAACACTAATAAAAATCACAGCAGTTAATTAGAACTGAGCCAAGTCTCATAATGCGCAGACCATAAAAAATTGGTTAGTAACCCACTAGTAAACCCATAGTTTAAGAATTACAGGCTCAATAAATATTCCTAGGAATTAATCAGTAAAGGGAAATTTTATTAAACTTAAATGCAAAGAGCGGCTCAAAAAATTAGTTTCGACGTAGGTTTTTAAACAGAAAATAAATTTCGATGAGAGTTATCATGCCAGTAATATTTCACTCAGTCGAATCTTTGTTTCAACACAAGTCACGTGTACAAAAGTACACACACACAAACACAGACAGAAAGGGAGCGAAGGGGGTGAAAAGAGTATCCTACAGCTCACACTTTAAATAAGCAGAAGAAAAGGAAAGTAAATAATGGAGAAATTGTATCACTTTTTTTTTTCTTTTTCTTGTGCAGTAAATGAGAATTTAAGCAATTTTAGTCATTTGGAGCACCTAAAAATCCGGTGCCCAAGTGCTGCAGCCCAGTTAAAAATATCGTTATATCAGAAAGTTCACTGTACGAGCGATAGTTATAATAAATTTTTATTGTGTACTTTTGTTAGAATAAAAATTTGCCTCAGATACGAGAAATAAAAAAGACTGCAGACATGCAAGAGCTGATTTGTTTTTAAATGGCGGCTCAACATATGACCTACTGATGCTAACATCCCAGAAATAGCACGAGCTCTAGGTAAAAGAAAACGCTTGTGCTTCAGTCACGGTTATTTATCTTTCAAGTCGCTCGTGAACCACGTGTTGGCTATTCCACTCTATTTATATATAAAATCAAAAATATTACCAAAAAAAGGCGGTGCGATCGTTTGTTCTCTTCAGATGGGGATTGAAATATAGACTATCAGGCTGAACCCTCATCTTTAATAATGTCATTTGAGGAGAACTAGGATGAGCGCCAAGCCGGTTTCGCTTGATTTTCTTTGTAATGATGGATGATACACTGCTGTTGCGAACATTAACTTTGATAGTAGGCAGTTTCTGCATGCAAAAAAGTTTTTTTAACCACCTAAGCTGTTTTATTTTAATGCGAAGCTTTGCGATGTAAGATTTAAATAAGTACTTCGTTTTTAACTTTGTGTTCTTAGTTGAAGTATTTTTAACGTTTTCTCTGAATATTTATGCTGCAAGCTAAAACTTTTTTCACTTTTTCTTGTTTTCCAATAAGTTAAAAATATATAGTTTGGAAAAACCTAACCAGCCAGCGTTGTAATTCTGGGATTTGTTCTGCGTGAACTTAACAATGCTTCCAGGTTAGGTTTGCTCTATTGTAGAGCAAGAATTTATAATGAGAGTGGCTTCAGACATCCTAAAATATAGTTTTGAGCAATTGTAGGTTCCGTAAAAACGTTCGGCATCAGTTACGGTTAGTGGACAGCTTTCGAGTACTTCTAGCGGGCAAGCGGACAATATACTTTAGTACTTTGTTGCGTAATTAGTATGTAAAGAGTATAAAGAATAAGAACTTTTTTGTAATTTAAAACCTTTACTGAGTATTATAAAATTTTTAAGAATATTTCCTTTCTTTTTTCTTGTGAGATTCGTTGTAATAATGCAAAAGGGAATGAACAAAAATAATTTCTTTACCTTTAATCAGATGAAACGTTGTACTTTACATTCACTAACTGCCAAAGTGTGATCCTTTTGAGCCTTTATTGCATTTTATTTAGCTATTTTTTGGCAAAAAGGATATTTTTTCTTAACAGTAAATACAGATCCGTCATGTAGGGGCGTCAAGAGGGGAAACTGCCCCTGGATTTGAGAAATCAATGTATTTGTAAATATGCAAGTGTGGCGTTTGTTGCTTTTCGATGTATGCATAAAATGTTCTCTTTGACGCACTTCTGCCCCCACCTCCCTTTTTTTTAAAGAAAAATAACGAGACTGAGTAACTGTTCCGTATTCTTCGGCATAGTTGTGTTTACTTAATTTATTTATTTTTCTCACATATGAATCTACTTCTGAGAAAAATCTCTCACTGCACACTTTTGGCTGGGGAAAAGGTATTTTTGACTAATATGGATCAAATGCTAAAAATAAGTTGCATTAATTTTCTACTAAACTAGTGGGGGAAGTATTTCTGCCTCTACAAAGAGTTTTCTTACTAACCTATATCATTCCCGTTATCTAACAGGGCCGTCACTTCAAGTTTTTCCAGGAGAGGGGGGGGGGGGCTAAGGATGCAAGCACAATGCAATTTCGTTGAAAAACAACAAAAACCACTCCCCCTTGTATGTAAATACATTGATTTCTTGATTTCTCACAGTCGGGGGGGGGGGATTCCCCCCCCCCCAAATTACGGGCCTGTTATCTAAATTAACTTGTTGCTCAAACATAACATAGCGTATTGTTATGATTCTAAAAAGCGTATTCCACTAGTATATTGAAATATTAAGTACTTGTATATGAAATGTAATGAAAAATGATTAAGAAAATTAAAATTACAAAGAAAAATTAATATTAAGAGAGACATAATGTAAGAATAAAATCAATAAGAGTCAAACAAAAAGCCACCAAAATTTAAAAAGATAAAAGCAGATTAATAAACTGTCATCCTGCCGACTATCCGGTGGAGGATGTGACCAAATGTCCGACTTTTTATTGATATCTGTAGCATCACCAATTTAAAATTTTCAACATACTATTTCCGTTTGAACATTATTTCGTTTAATCTCATTCAGCACTTTTATCAAGAATTACAAGCGCAAAAAAGGTTTCTATGTCATAAAAAATCATAGGATGTCCCCTCCCCTTAATACTGCACATCATTTTAATTTGAACCTCAGAAAATTTCTTTAACATTATTGACTCCTAACTTTTTACTACTCACATATAAACAGCATTTATTGTTCGATTCAAACGGAGTTTTTTGGGGAGGAGGAAGATTTTTTACTGCATATTTCTCGGAAAAGAGCTAAGCTCCTTGTTATGCTGGAAGAAAAGAAGCTTCCCAGCAAGGCGGAAGTGTTTCCTGAAATAGCCGCACTTTCGAGGAGGGGCAAGCGCCCGTGTTCTGTTTCTATGAGAACAAGGGCACGGTGGCACAGAGACAATGCTCTGGTACCGGAGGAGAGAGAAAAAAGAAGACTGGCTTGGCAAAGGCTGAATTTGCTGGATGGACAAATTCTTCTCCACCGCAGAGGTCTGCCAATTTTGACTCGTGTTTCTGAAGTGTCGTGCGAAGCCCTTTTAGGAGACAAAGGTTCTCGGATCCATTCACAAGCGTCTCCTGACTGCATAACTTGAAGAATAAAGCAACACCGGGTGTTTAGGTATTTTACGTCCGTATACCCTGGGGCCGACTAAAATATCGAGGGGCCCTTGGCCAAATACTTCTTTAGGGCCCGATATATTCAAACTTTGCTATTTGCTATTCAAACAAGCTCCCTTCAAACAAGCCCCTAATAACTTTTGAGTGAACAGTGGGATTTAAACTTTTTTTTTGTTCGAAGGATCTCATTACCATACTTCATTACCGGATACTTCATTACCATATTTAAATTTTGAACATTTTTTTCGTTCAACATTGAACCGTTCAAGCAACCTTTCCCCACCTAATAACTTTTAAGTGAACCATCCGAATTGAATTAACTTTTTTTTGTTCGAAAGATCTCGGAGATTCTCCTTCCCATAGTTCGCTTTTTGATTCGAACCATTTTTCGTTCAACGTTGAACCATTCAGAAAAATTTTTAGCATTAGCGCCTACGGGGAAATTTAAGTTAAATGTAGATCCTGAGCTTAAAGGCGGATTTCCTTCAAACTAATTTTGTAAGGAAATGGTTTTGATAAATAATGCATGTAGAGTACTTTTCTGGATAATCTTCTGTGAGGACTGATTCTGACTCCGACTCCGTAAACATGGCGGAAATGCAGGCTCAGAAAAAAAATTACTGACTGCGCAGACGATTTTTTTTTCATTTATTTATCTGTTTTGTTTTTATTAGTATTATTTTTTTTTGGCAGACGATTTTTTTTTGTAACAAAAATTTTTCATTCGCGAGAGCATTTTATTCTTTATTTATATTTAACAACTGGCAACGGATTAAAAATGAAATTCGAGACATTTTATTAATGAACGAATTTTTTTTCCTTTCTGTGTATGTTCTTTGTACTTTTATTTATTTATTTGTTTATTGAAAACGATTGAGGAATTTTTCTATGGAAGAACTATAACAGTTACATTCTCTAAAAGGTGCGAAAAAACTTTATTTATTTGTTTATTTACTTTTTACGTGTCTATTTCATCTGATGAGATTGGTATATTTTGCATTTAGAAATCAGCTTTAAGTGCTAAAAAGGTATGTTTAACATAATTTTCAGTCTCAGATAATCAAGATAATATTGATCAGATGCTAGAATGCCGGTGTCGATGTACGGGAAAGTAGGCTCGTTTATTTCTTGACAGAATTTCTTGTTTCTTAATTATATTGTGGTTGTTTTTTTTTTTTTTTTTTTTTCACTTACAATAATTTAATCAAAACCGCTTTTTTACGTTCACAAATTCCTGCGTAGTTGACATCATTCAGATGTCGTTGCAAGTTAACTTCAAGCAACTAAATCATTAGGCTATAGTAAAAGGTGGCGATTTACATAAAAGCTCCTTAAGCGGCAAACTACGCTAATTATTTATATCTGTTTCATCCGAGCATACTTTATTTGATTGCAAAGATTGTAAATGAAGCACAAATGTGAGAAATTTTAATTGAAAGTGCATTCATTCCCTAGATTGTTATTTCCCAACAAAAGCACTGAATGTAAAAATGTCGCTAAAGTAAAAAATAAAATAAAACAGAAGTCAAATAGAAATTACTGTCCGTCCTTGAAAGACGCGCCTAGCACTCTGGAACCATTCTACTTAAGAAAAAGGGGGTGATGTGTTGTGAGTGGGAACTTTCCGAAGTTTTCAATTTAAAACTTGCATTTGCTGTATCCTTTTGACACATTCAACTATACTATGTATTTGAAATTAGCATCGTTCTGCGTTGTTCGAAACGGCTCAAAATACTTATTATCCTTCCACCCACCATTGTTATCTTACCTATCCTCCTTATTTTGGTAAGACCTGACGCATGATCAAATATGCAGAAGGTTTTAACTAAGAAGATCAGACAGTAATTCAATGAATATTTTTTAAAAAGTAAAACAAAGGTATAATGGTATGGGAAAATGAAAATGTCGGTCAATTGTTAGACTGATGCCCCCCCCCCCTCCTTCCCGACATAATTCTCGCATAATTAGCTCGATTTGAACAAACCTTTTCTGTTCGAAAACGTTTTCCAGGACACTTTGTTTTCGCATTTTGTTTTTTATGTAAAAAAATTTCGATAAACTTTCACTTTGAATATCAGTTTGAATCAGATTCTCGATTGAATGCTATAAGTTTGCAGCAATCCTATTCTAAAAAAGTTCTGTTAAAACTGCTCTCGAAGACAAAAATGGTGATGTTACTTAATAATAAATCTTTTAACCACTTGGAATATTTTTTTTTTAATTTGGCAAATACTATCAAGACAGAATGGGTGTGTACTGTCTGATCTTTTTAAGTAAAACCTTTCGCGCATTTACGCATGCGTCAGGTCTTCTCTGATCTTAAAAAATGGGGGTGTTACATAAGATAACAATAAGGGGAAGAATAATAAAAAGCAGTTTGATCCTTATCAAACAACGTGGAACGATGCTTATTTCAAATACATAGTTTAGTTGAATATGACAAAAGGATATAGCAAATGCAAGTTTTAAGTTGAAAATTTGTGAAAGTTATCACCCACAACCCATCTACCCTTTTGTAAGTGGAACTGTTTGCGAGTGCTAGACGCGGTTTTCAAGGACGGGCAGAAGGCTGAAATTCGTAATTTTATACTTGTTGCTACAGGAGAAAACGGTTTCATATTAAAAGTAAACAATCCTTTTGTTTGCTATCGATTTGACTTGACTTTTGTTCAAGAAAATATTATCTGCCAACAATCAGAGCATAGTAGCGACGGCAGCCGTTTTATACGTCCCATGAGGAAGACAAACTTTGATTGAGTCTTATGAAACATTATCAACAGGACTTCGATTTTATATACACATGAATGTTCTAGTTTGCCAACACCAAAGATTACTAAACAAATGGGAAACTAGTCGATACAAAATAACATCCTTTTAAAACTAAGTTTCATTGTGATCACAGAGTGAATGCTAGTGAATGTATTGCAGAAAAATCCAAAAAACTATTTAATGTATTGTTCGTCCTTGAAAACCGCACCTAGAACTCGCGAACAGTTCCCTTTAAAAAAGGGTAGATGGGTTGTAGGGGATAACTTTCCGAAGTTTTCAGTTTAAAACTTGCATTTGCTATATCCTTTTGACATATTCAACTAAACTATGTATTTGAAATTAGCATCGTTCCACTTTGTTTGATACTGCTCAAAATGCTTTTTCTTATTCTTCTCCTTATTGTTATCTTACCTAACACCCCTATTTTGGTAAGATCAAAGACCTGACGCATGCGTAAATGCGCAGAAGGTTTTACGTAGAAAGATCAGACAGTAGATGTATTATGTGGTGCATCATTGAATGCAGAAATTGGCTGATTGTGTTTTGACTCTACCGTACCAAATTCGAATAGTTTGACAGTTAATTGAAAAATACAAATAAATACTCCGGCTTTTCCACTCGTTCCAGCTCATATAATCCTGTATACACTAGTGGACTTGATTCTAAACACTTTTTTAAAAAATTTTAAGGTGAGAAGAGACTTTCAGATGAGCAAAAAATGGTCAAAAAATCGGTTTTTCTTTGATGGTATTTCTAAAAACTATATGATTACATATTATTGCTATTGCATATTATTGCTATTGTAACTAAATAGCTTTACCTTATTTGTGGTGAATTTGTATTCAAAACTAATTTAATAATGAAATGTACAACAGTAAAACAGTAAATGTTGATTTTCTCAAAACATAATTTTACGCGTATTTACAAATTTCATACTGGTCCAGTGTAAAAAATTATTATTTAAATTTGCTAAAAAATTTTTGCCATGTACTTAAGAAGTTTGTTAACATTTTGTTGGGAAGGAATTTTCTATTTTATTAGCTGTGTCGAATATATTTGCTATGTTTTATTGAAATATGGATATCTTTTACAAAAAAAAAAAACGTAAATTTTAGGGGTTTTTTTCTTTAATTTTTGCCACAATATATAGAAAAAGTACTCCCAACATTTTATTTTCTGGTGTTTTATATTCCATATTTTGCTTGTATTTTGCCATTTTGATGAAATTTCAGGCGCGAGGAGTAATATAGAAAACGTGTTAAAAATTCAAATTTTAAATTTGAAGAAATATTTTAATTTTAAAATATTTCAATGAAAATTTTTATATGTGTTAGTGTTAGCAACATATATCTATGCTGCAAATTTCAAAGAAATTCATTGAAAATTGCTAAAGAAAAAAATGATAGTCCCTTGTCGCCTTAAAGGTTGATAATTTAACATAATATAATGAACTATTAGAATTATTTATTTCACTTAAATCAGTTGTTTATAAATTCTCTATTATGTATATATTCATATCATGTGAATATTATATGTATTTTTATTTATAATTATTAAACAATAGAAAATGCTACAATAACAAAAATATAATATTATTTGACAATATTAAATCAGTATTTAATAATCAACTAGCTGCGTAGCCCGGCGTTGCACGGGCTGTAATGTAGTGAAGGCAGTTTGAGAAAACTACTCGCCACCAAGGCGGCTCGCCTTTAAAGAAATGAGGAAAGCTTAAACAGTTTACTCGCCGTCAAGGCGGCTCGCCTTTACAGTAGCCAGGAAAGTTTGAATTCACTACTCGCCGCCAAGGCGGCTCGCCTTTAAAGTACCAAGGAAAAGTTTAATAAACTACTCCCCGCTAAAGCGGCTCGCTAAAAAGCTTTCCTGCATCAAAGAATCAATCGAATTATTTGCACATGCTTCCTCAAAAATAAAGACGATGTCAAGTAGCGCATACTTAGCACTCTCCCTAAATAACAAATAAAATTCCTTTCCAAAAACAATTATTTCCAAACCGCTTTCTTCCTGTAAAATTAATTGCAAAATTCTAAACGAAAAAGTTCTTTTAATATTTGGATCGCAGCCAGAAAAAGTCCCTTCTAAAAACAGCAATTGCAATTTTATTTAAAAACACATTTTCAAAATGGTACCAGAGAAAAAATATGTCAATAATTAGAATAAAAACAATTGTTAGAACTTTGTTATAACACGTATTCAAAATGACAATGGAAAAAAATAACACTCTTTCATTTTAAAAAGTTCAACTTAATTAACGTTTTAATTTAAAATCGCAACGGAAAGAAATAAATATCTTGGAATTTTAAATAGTTCAATAATTTAATTAACGTTTTAATTCAAAATGGCAACGGTAAGAAAAAATGTCTTGGAAGTTTAATCATTTATTAGGCTTAATCGCTTTAAATTTGACTACTTATTAATTAAACATTCGCTTTAAATTTGACTACTTATGGATCGCAGCCAGAAAAAGTCCCTTCTAAAAACAGCAATTGCAATTTTATTTAAAAACACATTTTCAAAATGGTACCGGAGAAAAAATATGTCATTAATAATTAGAATAAAAACAATTGTTAGAACTTTGTTATAACACGAATTCAAAATGACAATGGAAAAAAATAACACTCTTTCATTTTAAAAAGTTCAATTTAATTAACGTTTCAATTTAGGGCCGAATTCAAGTGAAACACCATTGCAGTCGCTTCGTGGCGATCGCATATTGCAACCGCTACTGTAAGTCGAATTCAAGTGAATTCGTTTCACTTGAATCCAAATTTTGGAATTTGCGATTGTATTGGTGAGTTGCGATCGTCCGTGTTTCACTTGAATTCCTGCCTTAAAATCGCAACGGAAAGAAATAAATATCTTGGAATTTTAAATAGTTCAATAATTTAATTAACGTTTTAATTCAAATGGCAACGGTAAGAAAAAATGTCTTGGAAGTTTAATCATTTATTAGGCTTAATCGCTTTAAATTTGACTACTTATTAATTGATATCTTCGCTAATTAAAATCGTATAATTCTATAAATTGAAACTAATGAAGCCTGAAAAATTACCTATCTATCGGTACCTGGTTCGACTTTCAGTTCAGTGGCGTTCAGGAGAAAGAAGCGTGACATAGAAAGATAGTTAGAAAGATAGAAAGAAAGATAGTTAGAAAGATACTCAGTTTTTAATATAAGTAGATATTAAATCAATTATAACGTCAATATTTGTAGAAAAACCGTTACTTTTTTTTATCATATTTCGTTGCCAAAGCTAGTTATTTAAATCAATCAAAATTCATTTGAAAACGATTTTTGTTTACAGTTTGCATCTAAAAATAAAATAAAGGCATTCACATGAAATGAATACAAACATATTAGAGAAGCTAGTAATAAATGATTGTGTGTATAAAAAAGTGAGAGAAATAAATCTGATATTCATTATACAATGTCAAATGATGAAATATTTAAAAAATTGTCCTGAAAAAAAATGTGTCCAGAATTAAGTTCACTTGTGTATACTACACTGTAAAAAATGAATGTTGTTTTTACAATATAATACAGCTAATTTTATAGTGATAAACGGTAAAATTGCTAATTTAACACTTTATTACTGTGCATTTTACAGTTTCAAACTGAAACATCTGCTGCCAATATTATACTGTTTTCACAGTATTATACGGCTAAATTTTAACGCAATAAACTGTAAAATTGCTAACTCTACAGTAAGAAACTGTAAAATTGCTAGTTTCACAGTTTATTACTTTGCATTTTAGTTTTAAATTGGAACCTCGGCTGCCAGCACTTTACTGTAAAAACAACAGTTCACATTTTGCAGTGTAGTATATATGCTTATCACGTACACACACATGCTTATTTAATGCAATCCCCCCCCTCCCCCCACGCACACACACAAATAAAAAAAAAAACTGGCTAACTAAAAGTGGGATTGGCTCAATAACTAAACAAAATATGTTTCGAAGTCATTTCTTGAAGAGAAGAAATGCTCTTTAAAATTTGTGGGTGAACCTCAAACTTGCGCCGAAACTAAAACTTTCGACAAAGGATAAATCACCCTCCCCACTTGTTTTCAGTCTGAAAAGTGTTTTCTATGTAAACACACATTTTAGCAAAACAGCGGTGTTACGAAGTTGAAACACTGTTTACTTCCTGACACAAGCGGTTCACTTTAAAAGAGGCAGTTTCTTATTCCTCAAAACAGTTTTCTTCGCTCAGTGTGTTTACTTTCTATTTATTTTATTTATTTTACATTGAAAGGGAAAAAAAACCTTTTAACTTATAAAAGCAACATATCATTCGGAACAACTGCTTTAGTTGTTATGCTTTCTGTATTTAGAAAATAATAAGCATTGAGTGAAGATTTTTTCTAGCGATTTTTGACAGATATTTATATAAGAGATTAGTTTTAAAAAAATAAAATATGATGGGATTTCAAACGACTTAGTTGACAAAACTAACACTTTTAAACTTTCTTTGTTTAATTACTACTTTAAGTTTTTAATTGAATATTAAATACGAATTTTGAAAATATTTTGCATTAGAATTTTTTTTCATTAAGGAAATTCTAAAATATTTCACAATTGTGTTTCCATTTATTTTCTAAAATAAGTTTCATCTATAAAGGTTATTTTATGTTTATTTCACACAGCAATGGTTTATATTTTATATACTCTGAAAATGTCTAGACACACATTTTCTTTCTTTCTTTTCTCGAAAAAACGACCATACAAATGTGTTTCTTGCATACTTAAAAAATATTCATCATCATCAATAATTATGCATTTAAAATAACGAAACGAAATAATATTGAAATACTTATACTGTAATTTAGCTATGTTTTTTCAGATTTACTTAGTTTGATGACCATATTAGCTTGTTGTGCTTTTTATATATTTTTTCACTCCTTCCAAAAAAAATTTCATATTTATAGTATAACCACCCAGTGGTTGAACCCACACTAATAGTTGACAAACGCACTAGTAATTGATACTGTACTAGTTGTTACCAGGAAAAAATAAGTTAACAAGAAAAATGATAAAATTGTGCAAAAATTACAAAATTATAATACATCTATATTTTCAACGTTTGACTGATTGACTGATTTTTGGACGCTTGTGTTTCTCTTAAAAATTTATTCATTCAAGATTTTGGAGAAAAGGTATTCTCTTCCTCTTATTATACTCGAAAAATATATAGCTCAAAGGATCAAAGAAGTTGTGGGTATAAAAGGATGTGCAAATTTATATCCTAGAGCAACTGCTCCAAACTATGACTAACGGGCCAAAAGTGGCCTGTGAGCCAAATCTAAACTTTGGGAGTTTGTTAGAGAACTCCATCTATGGACTCTTTAAGTGGAATTCTTCGAAGCTGAAGTCTTAAAAAAAAAAAGAACTTTGGGCAGTGCTTGATGATGTAAAGGAAAGGGTAGGAAGGGGTTCTTCCCCTTAAAAGCTATGAAACTGGTATTTTGAAAACGGACATTTTGACATTTTTTAGCAAATTTTGCGGTTTTTCATGAAAATTTTGCGAAATTAAAGAATTAAAAAAGTTAATTCAAGCTACTTTTGAGAGACTTAAAGAGGATGATAGGAGTTAGGATGTTTTCCTCATACATTCTTTTGCCTAATGAATTCTTAAAACTCAACTTTAGACTTGCTTTAGTAATTTCAGAGGTCGATTTAAGGAACTACCACGGAATTTTTCAAATTTGATGTTTTAAAAACGCAATTTTGTGCTATCTTTGTTGATGTAAGGGTAAATGGGTTTTCTTCCCACAAAAGATACAGATACATAAACTGGAATCTTAATAACGCAAGTTAAAAGTATCTTTGAAGACAGGGGAAGGAAGGTGGACCGTCTCCCCCCCCCCGACTGGCCGCCACTGCTGTGGATCACTATGTATCGCAGAATACGTAGTTTAACTTAAATGCTTATTTTCATAAAAGTAGCAGAAATTCAAAATACGTAAAATTTCTTTCAAAATTAGTATTTTTTTTTCATATGACTTTTGCTTAAAATTTCAAAAGTTTTCAGCTGAAATATACAAAACTTTCGGGAATAATTTGTATCTCGAATTATAACTAAGTGCTGAAATTTAAAGGACATGTTAGATGGAAAACAGGGTATCGTTTGTTAAAAAGGATAAATTTTCATGGCGCTTTGGTAAACGATACTTTAAAAAATTGCGACAAAGTAGACAACCGTATTTTACAACTTACATGTATACAAAAAATGCAGTTCAGTATCATAATTTTTCTTTTTTATGGCATACCTTTTGAATTGTACTATACTTTTAATACTCTCTAATGAGCCTTAAATGGTGAGACCTAGTGTCAATACAATATTTTTCAAATAAATATTTTTTAATAGTATTTAATAGCATATTTACCTGTTTTTATTATCTTTATTTATATTTTTAGGCTAAAATAAATTGATCAATAAAAGGGCCTTCGATGGTTTTATAATATTGAGGCAACCCGTTACTATTCGACATTCTTCAGAGAACATTTAAAATGCAGTATATTTTAATCACTATGTGTACTTGAAAAAATTCATCATATTGAACTGACTTCAACGTAAGTTGCTGAATATTAGCCTACTTATGTATAGTTACTATTTTTTTAACTAAATATTTTGCGAATGCGCTATGAATATTTATCTTTAACAACCTATAACACTTTTTCTATTCAACATTTGTGTTTCAAATTCTAGCATGTAATTTCAATTATATAGAAAAATATTTTCTGAAAATTTCGTACTTTTTAACTGAAAACTTTTGAACTTATACGCAAAAAACGTATGAAAAATAGTTCAATTTTTCAAAGCGATGTTACTGTTTTGATGAATGTAACGGATATTCTTATAAAATAGCACATAAGCAAATACCGGAAAAAACATTAATAAAAAAGAAAAAAGAACTAAAGTGCGTTTTACGGTACAGGCTGACACAGTAAGCATTTTTTTAATTTTTAGTATGAGTTTTCACTATTTTTTATGATCAAAGTTTGAAAACATGTATTTCCTGAGTATTTTTTAAATTATTCCATTTATCTTTCTTTAAGCACAAGCCAATGTTAAGGTAGCACTGAGAAACCAGCAAAGAGGTTTTCTTTCAATCTCTTGATTCAAACAAAAAAGCCATATGTACAGGGTTTTTCTAGGCATATGCTCGAAAATTATGTTTCAAAATTTGGATACACTAATGATAACAGTCGATGGATATAATTGTTTTACCAACTCATGAGAGATGGTTATATTTATTTCCTCGTCATTAATAATCACAAGACATCAAGGAGACAAAAAATACTTTAGCGTCGTCAAAGTAATTTTTCTGGGAGAAACAGTTAGGGACATTTTTTGTTTGAAATTGAAAAACCAGTACATAGGTTTTCTTTCAAGCTCTTAGTTGAAACAAAAAAGCCATATGTACAGAGTTTTTTTCTTGGTATGTGTACTTGAAATTCATTATTTTAAATTTTTAATTTATAATGATGGCAGTCGATGGATATAATTGTTCTTCGAATTTATAAGAATTTGATATATTTTCTTTAATCATCATGAATATTCAAATGATAATTCACAAAAATCATGAAAACAAATAACACTTGCAAGTCGAGATTTTCATAAAATCGGAAGATAGTCAAAATATTTTTTTTTTTTTTTTTGGTGAAAAAGCATGGGAAATTTTTAGTTGTCTGAAATTAAGAAACCAGTCCAAGGGTTTTCTTTTAAACCCTTAATTGAAATAAAAAGAGCCACATGTACGGAGTTTTTTTTTCGGACCAAATTAAACCGGACTGCGCTTAATCCGTGCACCCATTTAGATGTACATATTGTGTAAATAAAAAGCAAGGTAGCACAACAATGCATTTTTGTAGGCTGCCTTTTGTATCTTTATAGTTTTCTCTTATGCGGCTTATATTTTATTCTCTTGAATTCAAATTCGATTTTTACTGCGTACAGTAGTTTGTTGATGCACTTTACCTCAATTTATAGGTTTTTTTGTTTAATCCATACAGTAAACTACAGATTGTAAGCGGAATAGGGTGGCAGGGTAGCCACGGATAAGCGAATACTGCGGATAATCCGAAAAAATAGGTAAAAAATGATATTAATGTATGCAATAGCTAAAAAATCTATAATACTCGAACATACATTTAACTTATCGCTAAAAACTATGATATTGAATGTAAAAAATATCTTTCAAATCTAAAAACGAATAATAACTCTCACACATTGACAAATAAGAAAGATACAAATAGTAGTATATACCTTAAAATATGTACAAAAAGGCGGCAAAATATGTCAGTTGCTTTTTTTTTTTTCATTTTAAAACGTTTCCTCTTAATTAGTGATTGAAGTTTTTTCAATAGTATCATGCCACAAAGCAACGCATTGCTTGTTCCACAAAATGTTTAAAAGGTTCGTCGAAATAAGTAAGAGCTATTTCGTGACTTATTTTAAAATGAGTGCAAGATGAGCTAAGTTAAAACGTGCGCATTTTTCTTCATTCATTAAATCATCACTATAAAACAAAAAAATATAAATAAATAAAGCAAAAGCAGGAAAGAACCGCGAATAATCCGAACAGCGGATAATCGGGAGTTTACTGTACTTTCAATACTTCGGACGACCAGAATAACGGATTAACGAATGAGGTTCTACTGTAATTGTTTTCAAAATTCAGAAGATGGGCTTACATTTTCTTTAACTCGTCACTAAATTCAAATTAATATTAGCGGAAACTTATGGAAACAAATAACACTTGCAAATTAATGTTTAACAAAACCTCTGAACATCTTCAAAATAAATTTTATGGGGGAACAAAGTTGGGGAAATTATTGTGTTTTTGTTTGAAATTGATAAACCAGTGAGGAGAGGTTTTCTTGCAAGCTCTTAGTTGAAACAAAAAAGCCACACGTACAGGGTTTTTTCTTGATCTTGAGTTGATATACCTCTTTTTCTTAACCATCCAAAAATTCGCTTTCGGTGAATTTTACATTTCTATTACAGCTTCAAAAATGGTAGTTCTATTGCTCAAGAGAATCGTGTTCAACAGCTGTGTCAGAAAATTGCACTAGTATATCACAATTTTGTTGAAAAATCTATGTTAACTACATATTTTTAAAGGACTGCAAAAATCGTGTACTAGGCCCTAATTTTATTTTTCATTTGGATGATTGTTGTATCATAGTGTCTGTTAACCGGAATTTCAAGCTTTAAACACAAGTTTAGGCAGTGAATATTTTTTGTTGTGTTGTATTTCCCTTCATTTATAAATGCATTAAATACTGAAAAGCCTTAATTTTTGGATTAAGGAACAAACTACAAACTTAATAGGATCTTTATAAAAAAGGATCCGTTTAGATTGTAATTCGGATTGATAATAATTTGATAAATTTCCAAAAGTTCATCTGTTAATTTTACTCTAAAATTTCATTATGTCCTTTAATATCTGGAAAACCAAGTATTGTCGCATTTGAAAATTGTACACTGGTCAATGGATTTTCATTAAATCGGATCTCTCCGAATGACAAATTATCTGATTTTACTGAGATATGCTTATTTTAACAATGTATCTCTTATTTTACTAAAAATTCTTACTTTGTTTTTAACTAATGTACTTTGTTTTTAAAATTATTACTTTATACTTATCGATATTAACAAACCATCCAGATTTTGTTGTACCGCAGCCATTCGGGTCTCATTAATTCTACTTGACAACGTTCCATTGTATATCCAACAATTTACCACCTAATTAAACATCTTTTTTTTGAAGCACTTCTAGTGTTTAAAAGTTTTACAATAAGAAATTATTGTGTGCTTTACCAAATTTCGTAAATAGAGATCGGCTCAGGATTCCAAACAATTTAGCGGTTTTCCTTTTGTATTTCTTCCAACTTATGTCGTAATTTCTGTACCTCAAAGCATGACTAATGTTAGTTACATAATTACGACTTATTAAGATAAAGTAAAAACGTTTGTCCGGTGCATGCAAAAGTTGGGGTTCACGCTCTTACAACACTGGTAAAAAATTGCAAAAGGAATTTTTTTATAGAATTATGGTTTAATGTAGAATAGGATTCTACACACAAAGCACAAGTAACCTGAAAATCACCTTTTTGGACCTCTATTAGTCTGGCATGGAGGTATAGATTTATGTAAAATACTTTTGTATAAACCTCATATGCTTGCTTTGTAAAATTTTTAGTTTTAGTGTTTATAAACAATTTGTTCCTGCCAAAGTTTTGCTAAGCCGAAACCATTTAATTTAGTCTTGAGAGTCGGAAATGGCCAGCATTTTCTCCTTATTTATTCAATCCTTTAAAAATAAATAGTCTTTTAAATCCTTATAAGTCCTTAACTTTTATAATACGGAATTATTATGAACAACACGAAATCTTTAATGTACAGAGCCGGTTCAAATAACAATTGATTCAGACTGATGAAACTATTATATGTGTATTATTTTCTTTTCTGATTTATTCAAAATTGTTTGTTGCATCCATTGTCAAATTATTAGTATTTTATGTTGCTAATGGTTCAAAGTTGTAACTGCGAATCATTGTATTTTTTTTATATTTAAAGTAAATTCCTCAGAGACCTCATATTTATCTGAGCATTTAAAACCAATAAACATAGCAATTAGTGGTTGCGGGGTTTTCTGAGGGTGTCAAACGTCAAATGTTATGCATCCATTGAATGCTTATAAATCTTTGATTTATGTATTAAAAATCTCTTTTGGGATATTTTCCTCTAGATCTTTCTTAATCCGGAGGACTTCAGGTCGCAGTTAATCCACTTTGGTTAGCTCCGTACCTGTTGACTATTCTGAACCATCGAACTGTTAATTACATGGTTCATCCACTTTGTATCCTAATTCGAGTCGCGTAATAGGACATACCTCTAATCTTGTGAGGGCACCAATGTCCACTCCATATTCCATAGTGACATCGGCTGCACCGCCCGTACTGGATTTGTACGTGTACTTAGTGGTTTTGACCGTCGAGGAGGACATGATTGCAGGTTTCTGGAAAGCACCGGACTAGAGCCCGAGGCCTTATCACAAAATCACGGAAGAGTTGAGTTGTCCGTCCGAAGATCGTCTGTGTGAGCAGCAAGCTGCTGCTTCTTCCTGGAGGTAGAGGAGATTGAAGCTTGCACCAGGCGGAAGGAATGCGTTCTTTTTTCTCGTTCGAATGGGAAGTTTTGGGAGATGAGAGCACTCTCGGTGGAGGGGAGGGGCCGTGCTCAAAGTTTTCGAACATAAGGGAGTGTGGAGCATGATGGGACACAGTAGCGAAAGAGCACCGGTGTATTTTTAGGTCTTCTGTTGTTAGATGCTCGATCTGAATTGTAGAATGAGAGGGATGAAGTCAGGGTCGATGCACCATTTTAGAACCAAGAGCATTCTTAAGCTTTATGAAGGTTGTAGTAAAACTTGATGGTAGATTTATTGTAGAATATACAAATTTCAGGCAGCAAACTGCTGTTTTTGTGCTCGCGGAAATTTAACGCCCATTTTTTCTGTGTAAAGAAATTAATCAGATTCGAACTGAATCAGTTCAATCTTATTTTTGCCTTCGCTTTCGTTATTCTCAAAAATCTATTTATTTTCAACCACTATTAGAAGTTTGAGTTTAATTCCTTTGAGAATTCAACTTAAGCAAGAAATTGGACCATGGGAACGGATAGTTTAAAACTTTCACAATCACAATCGTTCAAAAGAGTTTTATATGAAAATAAAAATGGATATTATATAAAAATCCAAATCCTAAAAACGCATTTTATAATACACCAGCTGCTTGGCCCAGCGTTGCACTGACTTTCTCTGAACAAAAAATTAACAAAACTTGAATATTTTATAAGACTGGGCGTCTTACAAATTTTTTACCAAAATTTCTTTTATTTTTGCGTTTCCCCGCACAATTTTTTACTATATATTTATCATATACATATCATAGCGTGATGTAATTAAAATAATTTTTAATAGATTTTTGTCTCATTAACGTGGGTTAAACCGCGAGGCACAACTATGCCCTGATAAAAGTTTTTGAAGTAACAACTCATATCCATTATAGTGCAAAGGATTTCTCATTTTTTGTTAATATTTGATTCAGAGGTAGCTCATGCAAAGCCGGGTCACACAGCTAGTTATGTAAATTAAAGCTAATAAAGACTGAAAAATTACGAATCTATCGGTACCTAGTTCGATTTTCAGTTCATTGGCGTTCATGGAAATAAGCAGGACATCTATAGAAAGAAAGAAAGATATATACTCAGTTTTTAATATAAGTAGATGGCTTTTCAACTAAATTATATTTCAAAAAATTGCTCGCGATAAAAATACTACATACGAGGCCCTCTAATGCAGGGCTTCCCAAACTGTGGTCCGCGGACCCCTTAAGGTTCCACCGAGCTTTAGTTTGGGGTCCGCGGTGAATCACGAAAAAAATGGGTTTTAAAACTTTGAAATTACTTTTTTGCTTTTGAAAACCAGAGTTTTCCTTTTCGAAATATGCAGTTGCCCTTTATGCCATACTCAATATTTTGAGACAGGTTGCTGCAAGATCATGCGGTCAAAGCGTTTTCTGCTCTGACAAAATCGTACTGTCTGTCATCATGTTTGTATGAATATTTGATAGACATGTTAATATGAATATTTGATTGACATGTTAATATAGATATTTGATTGACATAACTTCAGGCTAGGCCTTGGAAACCACCTTCCAAGATACTTTTAAGACCTCAATTTCAAGAACTTTACCGGAGACAGTGCCCGAAACTTCACTCCCACATGAATTCACCGTTGATCGTATGGATTAGTACTCTTACAACTATAACTTCGAAAAATTTCTGGGGAACAGTTACTGACCTCCACTTTCCTTAATATCATCAGGGTTAGTCTACGTTTGAAATTGCAAATTTTAATTTTTAAAAATATCCGGGGATCTTTCGTTACCCAAATGGCAGATTCCTACGTTTATAACGCTTCCATTTCTAAAAAATTTGTGGAGCGCACGAATATCCCTCTTTCCTAAAATAACCAAACGCTAAAAGTGCGTTTGAAAAGCTGTAAATTAGCAAATTGCAAGAAATTATTCATTGAAACTTCAATTAAAAATAAAAAAAAAATCCGGCAGATTATCCCCATACCTCATTTAATCTAATTGTTAACAAAAAGATCTTTCAAAAGAGAATTTTTAGAGCAAGGATTTTGAAAAATCGCCTGATGTGCTGTCTTGGACCTCTTGCTCCTTCTAATATGTCTAAAAAAAGGCTTACTGGCGCGTTTTTAAGGCCTTAAATTTAAAAATTTTCTGGGGGTGGGTGCCCCAAAAACTGCTCCAACATCTCCACAAATCGTATAAAATTGCGTTTTTTTTAAGGTACAGTATGCAAAAATTTATGCACTTAAACTAGGTTCATATTACAAATGTAAAAGTGCAGTTTAACTTACGGTCTTTGTTACGAAAGATAATTAGTAAATATGAACTTCTTTTTACTGACAAAAGATAAATTTGAATATTTATGACGGTAAAATTGAGATTACGAGCAAAATGCGCCATAATTTGTTTTTCTCCCACTAGAGTAAAAGTCAAGAAATCTAGCCCAGGTCTGGTTTAAGTTAAATTTTCAACTTCATTTACTTTGAGGGGGGCGGGCGGCACACAATGTTCACATTTGGTTGAGAAAAAATGAATCTCCCTTACTGGAGGAAAATCCTACATATGCTACTAGTTGATTTATTTAAAGTTCAATTCACTACGAACAAAAATTATCTTGCACTTTCTCTAACGACAGGGGTCCTCTCCGAACTTTGATTCATGAAAGGGGTCCGATGCTTAAAAAGTTTGGGAAGCCCTGCTCTAATGAGTTTGAGTTTTGGTTCAATTAAGCCTTCATTTAAAATTCTCATTATCTTAATTATTACTGTTCATATCAACCACGTTTTATAACAATGGATTTTGTGGAGGATATAACTTGCTTTCTTCCAATTTGAGTAACCTTTGTGTTGAACTTATTGATGCGTTTTACGAACTAAGAATGTTTAAGTTAATATAAACAAATACATAAATATTAACAGTACTTTATCTTTGTTTGAGAACAGTATCCGTATGAAGAAAAATGTTATTAAACTTTCTTGCTCATTAAAAATAAATCCAAACAAGGCGACGGGGCACGATTACGCATTAACAACGGGGCACCTTTACGCAAGTCCTTACCAAAAAATTATTTTTTTGACACTTAAATACTCAAACAGGGCAAAACCTGAATGCACAAACTTTAACTTTATTAACTGCTTTATAAGACCATAACGTCTAAAATTTCCTACATTGAAACATAAAAATTAGAAAATACATTGAAAAAAATAAGCGTAAACGTGCCCGGTCTATCCTACGCTACTGAAGAGGAGAGCATTTTTGTGCAAAGATGCTACAATCTCTTACAAAAGTAAGCTTTCTCCCAGTGGCGCGGTCGCAAATTCTTCAGAACCCCAACGCTAATCATAAATAGTTGATTCCTGAGTCGACGAGGACAAGCATGGCTCAGGTTCAAGAATTTAGACTGATAATGAGCCTCTCACAAATGAAATTGACTAACTCTCGTTTTTTCGAAAATTGACTATTTAATTTCAATAGTACTTTATCGACATTTATTATGTAAAATGTTGTTACGTTTTCATCAAGTTGGGGAAGAGGGGGCACTCTATTATAATTGTACAACTGTTACTTCATCACTGAAATTTTCAAACACCATATCGTTCGACTGAAAAGTAGAGATGGACAGAAGCTTCTTCTTGGAAGAAGCATGAAATGTGATTCGGCCGCTTTCGACTATAATAAGTTATAATGTAAATTTTCATTTTACAATTATAATTACATATAAAAATATTTAAAAAAAAAATTGAACCGACTTCGGAACTTCACTCGGCAAGTGCTCTAAAAAGTAAAAAATAATTTTATTCTTTGAACACCATCGACACTACATTTAAACATAAGTTTTGAAGTCGGAGCAAAAACACTATATAGAATCATACGAAACTATAATTTAACTATATATATAAATTGCATTGAATCCAGGTTCTTTAATTGCATTCGCATACACTACATTGACAACCACATATTTATGTAATGGTACAAATATTCAACTCTTAATTTTCAATGGTTTCTCTGGAAAATGTTGGCAAAATGTAGTTAAACATCATTTCACCTATAGTTTTTGCACCGACTTCAAAACTTATGTTTAAATGTAGTGTCGATGGTGTTCAAAGAATAAAATTATTTTTTACTTTTTAGAGCACTTGCCGAGTGAAGTTCCGAAGTCGGTTCAATTTTTTTTTTTTTTTTTCAAAAATATTTTTATTTCTTTCTTTTTAGTGCAAATGTACATATGAAATAAGGTAATGTTTCAATTACAAAACTTCACCTAATTTGCTTAAATAAATGCTTCATAAAATAAACTATGTAAGGAAAAAAAAGAGAGAAAGTATCAACGCGTCTAAAATTTTAAACGATTGACACTAAAAAATAATCCTTGTTATTCTCTAGCATTTATTTGTGTACTAACTTTAATCAAAGGCTAAATATTAACGGCTTTTCAACTAATTTATATTTCAAAACAACATTAGATTCTCGCGGTTCATAAAATTTTACGACGTATTACGTACGTGGCCCGCTAATGAGTTTCATGTTTGCTTCAGTTAAGCCTTCATTCAAAATTTTCATTATCATTATAATAACTGTCTCATATCAATCACGTTTTGTAACAATGAATTTCATATTTAATCATTTCGACAAATCGCTTTAAATTTGAGCAAAAATTTGGAGATTTTCCTCACTTTCTTCAAAATTCCTTTATCAAACCTTATATAAATTAAGACTAATAAACCTGAAATATTACGAGTCAATTAGTACCTGGTACGACTTTCAGTTCGTTGGAGTTCAATAAAAAAAAGCAGGACATAGAAAGATACTCGGTTTAAAATTTTCAAAAAGACCATAGAAATGAATTTCATTATGCAATCCAGAGAAGCCTAGCGTTCAAAATGGTCATTATTACGATTACTGTGATCCCAATTTCTTTTTCGAAAGATTTCTATAGGTTCCCGTTATCGAACCCGGACCACGAGAGGATGGGACCAATCGGAAAGAAAGACCTTTCTAACAAAAAAAGAATTTTTGAAATCGGTCCAGGCATCTTCAAGTAATCTTATAACATACAAAAAAAAAAAAAAAAAAATTCTCCGACGAATTGTATAACCTCCTCCTTTGTTGAAGTCGGTTAAAAATACTATTCTTTAAGTTATACAAGATAAAAAAATATTAGAAAACACAAAAGAAAAATATATTTTATTAAAATGATTGTGTGTATTGAACCCATGGAACCAGAAACTATTCAATAAATAAGAGTATATTCTATTTAACTAGACGGCTTATTTTTAACTTATTAATTCGTCTGAAATAAATAATAAATTAAATTACATTTAGTTAATAATTATATGAACACTTTAGTTTCTTTAAGATGAAGCTAGTAAAATGTGACGTTCTTTAAACATGTCTAGTGTAGACACTTACAAAAAAAAAAATCAATTTTCATCATCTACGAGACCAGAAATTTTGAAAGTCATACTTTGTTTAATGAGTTATAATTATAGTTATTGGTATAAAATTTCAGTTTTCGTTAAATTTATTAATATATCAAAAAACTATTACCAATTCTGTAGATATTGATCAAGAGGATATAATAAAAAACATGTTCTACAGTTAAGTTGATTTTTATAATAAAACCAACAAATATGATCAAATATTCAAGAATAAACAAGAAACTCGGTGCTCTTCATATTGTATCTTAATATTGTAATAGATATCTAAATATTCTTAATTTAAAAGTTCTGAGTTTAAGTTGAATTTTTTGGTATTACTTATTATTGTTTAGTATTACTTATTATTCAGTATTTACATTTCATATAAGTTATTTAATACGTTTAATTTTGGACCTGTTTACATCAATAATAATTAAACGAAAAATAAGCTTTTTTTTTTTTTTGAAGTAACAGAGAATCGAAACTTTGTTTCATAAAAAGTGGATGTGCAAGAAATGGATACTCTTCTCGTATTTTGCTTGATAAAAAATAAACAAAAATTAAGCTTCAATTTACTTTTTGTTAATTCTCGGCATATTTTATAACCCTAGACTATTATAATTAATCATGATCAATATCTGCAAAATGGGTTTAAAAAATTTTTACCACATTTATAAATTTAACAAAAACTGAAATTTTACACCAACAACTATAACTCTAGTAAATTGAACATGGCTTTAAAAAAAAATCTGGTCTGATAGATGATAAAAATTGATTTTTTAAAAAAGCAACGTCTAAAAGCACAAATAAGTCAAGTTAAAAATCGGCAAACATGTTTCAAAGGCATTAAGCCTCCTTTTTCAGTGCCAAGCAAGAAATGGAAAGAACCGAAGTACCGGGAAAGTTTAAATAGAAAAGGGGCAAAAGCTGGCCAATCAGGTGTCAACGTGTGCCGAGCCCGGATTTGGCGTTGCGTTATCAGAAAATTTAAAAGCATGAAGTAAAATTGGCGAGATGTGCGGAACTGCAAAGGATTCGTTAAATATTACTTAAATTTTTGTGAACATGAAAGGCTTCTAAGAAATCTAACTCACCAACAGTTGAAGGTCTGCAAATAATTTTAGCTTCGGAGAAAACAAATCTATGGCCTGTGTCCCAACAGTGTTTCACAATTGAGGATTTTGAAAGTTCTTTCTTTTTAACATAATTTTCGTGTTCCTTTAACCTAAATTTTAGCGCCCGTCTGGTCTGTCTGACGTATCCAATTTGACATTCACAGTTTATGTGATAAATGCCCCACTGATCAAATGGTTGGATGGGGTCTTTTAATTTAGAAAAAGTTAGTTTGTTGATGAGACTGTAAATGACATGAAAATCGAACTTGCTGAGTATTCTGGAAATACGAGGAGAGATTTTTGAATAAAATGGTAAGACAACGAAATTGGTAGAAGGAACAATGGGCTTTTTGTGGGATGCATTGCGGTTCGAAAGTTTATTGTAAGCATTATCAATGATTATAATAAAATCATATTTTAATTCTGTAGAATATACTATTATTTATTAAACAGTTTCTAATTCCATTGATTCAATATGCCCAATCATTTTAATAAAATATAATTTTCTTCTGCATTATTAATTTTAAATTAATATTTGATTTAATATTTGATATTAGTTGGTTTTTATTATAAACTTCAACTTAACTGCAGAACATGCTTTTCATGTTCCAAATAATGCTTCATACAGCTTATTTGCAACAAAATAATTAGAAATGCCTTCTATTCAGGTATTATCAGTACAAAACAAGGAAAAGTATTTTAATTAAAGAAAGTAATTTAAAAATGACACAGTAATATATTTTGTGTATTACTATCTTCTGTAACACTAAGAATATTAAAAAATATGGAGTATAGTATCATAGTGCATGCATTTATTATGCACTCCATGCTAAAATATCAATATATGCAATAGCCGAAGCTTCGGTTTCAGTGCTTCTACCAAACTGCGCTTCGTGCTATTTCTACTGGAAAGAGAAATCTATAAATTACGGGTGAAAAAATATATAGATGCTATGTATTTTTGTAAGTAGGTTGGGGCAAGTCATATACAGTAAAATAAATTAACTTTCAATTGATTTTTTTTTTCACTTTATTTTTCTGTTTCTTCATTTATTTATTTATTTTTCATTAGAAGTGATTTTGTCATTAAAACCCACCCTTCAGGAACAGCCTTGATTGCACAAAAACTAGACTTTTAAAAATAATTGTGCTAAAACACTTTTTTTAAGTTAAAAATTGTTAATGAAAAAAAAACTTTTCTTTCTGTTTCTGAAAGTGCTACAAACTGCATGCAAAAATTAATAGAAATTCCTATTTTGTGTCACGTTTCATTTAATTGTGTCCTAAAGCAAACCATCCACATAATAATCAATTGCAGGGACAGATCGCAATCGTAAAAATGCACCCTTCGCAAAATTTGCAGTCGTAAAAATCGGTTACTGTCTGATCTTCTTGGGTAATGTACTTCCGCACATTTACGCATGCGTCAGGTCTTCTCTGATCTTATAAAAAATAATGGTGTTACATAGGATAACAATAAGGGGAAGAATAATGAAAAGCATTTTGAGCCTTATCAAACAGCGTGGAACGATGCTAATTTCAAACACATAGTTTAGTTGAATATGTCAAAATGATATAGCAAATGCAAGTTTTAAATTGAAAACTTCGGAAAGTTATCACCCACAACCCATCTACCCTTTTTAAAGTGGAACTGTTCGCGAGTGCTAGGCGCGATTTTCACGGACGGACAGTAATTCTAAGGGTGTGACGTCAATATTTTGGAAACATCGATGTTTTTGCCATCGATGCTTTGTGGTCTCTTTTATGAATGTGACAATTACAATAATGTTTGTATCCTCTGTTTGTAGAAAAAAACCCAAATCATTAAAATTCAACATCTTGAATTGGTAAAAACAAAAGCTTCTTCCTCTGCTGCTTTCAAATACTAGTGTAACATTTTTCGCCGTTGAGTCATTTATAACTTGCTCTTTGTTCACTCGTCTACTTATATACAAACATTTTGGAAGGTTGACAAGGGGATGGTTACGCATTTTGGAGCAATGTAACCAACACCATACTCACTACCTTTTTAAAAGGACTATGACAAATACCTCCCATTGACTAAAATGCGAAAAATATTTTCCGAATCATCCGCAGAAAATGTAATTAAAGGAAATGAAAATGCGTTTTCCTTTCTATTGTCAAGAGCAATTGGAGATTTGGTCGGTAGGTGTAACTCGTCTTGAATAAGGTTATTACTGAGTGTAGGCATGTTTGCTAGAAAGTTACTCATCCAACCATTTCTATCGTCCTGTTCTTGTAACGTAGAACATTTTGAATCATCTATTACAGAGTGGACAGAAGCGCTTAAAACTTCTAGAAGCAGTAAAAAATTGTTTACTTTCAAAGCGAAAGGTTGTTACTATGATTGTTCCTTTAGAATCGTTAAGTGACTAATAACAGTTGAGGCGTTTAATATCAAAACCAGCTTAAACTATTTTTAAACAAAAGAACACTTAACTCAAATCAAACTTAATCTTTCCAAAAAAAAAATACATATAAGGTGGGTGCACCAAATAAGCAGATCAATATGTATGTCGCGTTTTCCGAAATGTCCTTGCATCTTATGAAAATTCGTACACTTTTCAATATTTCTGGATTTTTTTTTTCTTTCGAGTTTTTTTCCTCTTTTTTTTTTCAAACTTATGTTTACTAATTTCTAAGTTTTTATGCGAAAAAATATTGAGGGGCACTGTCCCTTCTTCCAAATTATTTGGGAGACGCGTAACCGAATCCCCATAGGACGTGACATTTGCACCAAATAAGGCTCCTCCCACTCCCTATTCTTCTATGCTGGATAGTAAAAACTGTTAGATCGTGAATTATCATCAGAAAGCTTGACTAATGAGAGGCAAAAGTACAGCAGCAATTATTACAAACGGATCTTGTCAAAATTTGCCTGATCTTAAGTAATTTTTTCCCTCATGCTTCACTTTAGTTTAATAGTAGGGTAGATTGAGGGAAGACGCCGTATTGTGGAAGATACCGTATCACCTGTTTCACTCGCAAGCATAGACAAAAACAGCTTGTCCATCAGTTAGAATGAGGGAGCATGCACATTGAGAGTAACATAAATACTTTTGGCGTATATTACGATTGCAATTATGAGTGTTAGATTACAAATATGATTTTATTTTCTGGAAATTAAATATGGCACATTAGAATTATGAATAGAAGATAGCATTCATGATAATAATAACTTTGATATCTCGAACTCTGAAACTTAAATTGGAGGTTTAAGAGTTTTCTCCTGTGAATGAAAATTGGGCTGAAGGGACTTTTTGAGCAAATGCAATATGAAAATATAGAGAAATATTAAAGGGTGTATTTTCAGTTCAAATAAAAATCAAACATATTTTATTTTGTATGTCAAATATAACATTTAATAGCTGATATATACATGCTTGAAATGTTATGCAATAATTTATATTTTTTTACTAAACTCTTAGTTCAACATATTTTAACACTTTAAAGTTTTACTTTTTCATGAAACGAATAAAATTTAGATATTACAATACACTCAAATCTTTTTTTTTTAAGTAATACAATAACCAGTAGCCCGTCTCCTCCCACCATGATCTCGAATGCGCTTCACATACCTACTCAAGTGAGACAGCTTATTCACGGAATTTACTGTACGCTGCTGATATGTACGTATGCATTTGTGTGTTCATGTGTGCATGGGATTATGGGGAAAAGATTAATAGTATTACACAGCGGCAACATTTCAACATTTTGTTTGAGGGGGCGAGTTTGTTAAATATGAAGCACCGCAGTATAGAAAAAAATACATATTAGTTAAAAGAAAGATTTTTTTAACTGGATTTAATATTAAGAAAAATTATTAAAATAATTTTAATTTTTGTGACCAAACTTTTAAATTATTTTATAATTAGTTGTCACATAAAATGTCGTGATTAAAAATCAATTTTTAACTTTTAGTCAAGTTTTAATCTGTGATGTTTGGAGCCAAAAAGATTTTTTTTCCCACCGATTTCCAGTGTCTTGTGCTATTTCCCAAACAGCTAAAGTTGAAAATCCTTTCTTGTCCCGTTATACTTGTTTCAGAGCATTTTTTTTTTTTTTTTCAGATTCCTCTGTTATGAGAAATAATCTTGAGAATGTTTAAGGATGAGTTTTATAAATTTTTGTTGAAAATTGTCAATCTTTTTTGGTTCCTTTTGCACGTGATCGTTGATATGTGTAAAACTTAAAACATGAATTGAATTTTCCCGTTTTTTAACATTCTGCGAAAAATATTTGGGGGCCCGACTGCCCTCCCCCCTTGCCCCCCTTATTTCTCGCCCCTGGTATTACATGACATTTTATTTTGGTCAGTAGCATTATTAACAAACATTTAAAAAATCAAAATGTAAAAAGTGCATCAACTATATTCGGTATCCCTTGTCATAAAATAAACGTAAATAATATGTAATCAGTTTTGAGAACCCATTCACATTGATCAAAAGTCAGCTCGTTGCGCATACTTTAAAACCGCTGTTAGAAAATTCCCTAAAAAGGGGCAAACAAGCCCGTTACTGTGGGTAAAATTATGGATCAGCCCTTTACCACATGCAAATCGCAGGATAACTCATAGGAGGTATTGGGAAACTACAGACTGCAGCGTTTAATGTAAACGGTTGCTATTGAAAATACAACAAGCCAGATCATTGCTCTTCCCTTCTAAACGCTCCCAGTTACTGGCTGATTATTTTGTGCCAACTCTCTGTTGTCATTTTTCGAAATTTCGTTTGGGTGTGCTTCGCAGACTAAAGTTAATTTAAAAAAGTGCTTTTCTCTGTCTGTTGTTACTCTTTTTCCAAGAAATCGGTGAGAAAAGGCAACACTCCCGTGCAATTCTAAAAGTACCCCCTTTTCACTTGGCTTCTGATTCTAAGTCGATGACTTAGCAAAATGTCTTAATCCTGAATCACGCCTCTCATTTAAACTTCTAGTCAGTGCTAAATTAAACCAGATGGTAAACTTCTGTCTCCAATTCTTCAATGGCTTTTATAGTTTGCCAAACACGTTACGTTATTTTCCTGATTTGGCATCCTTATACTGTAGTATCACGTCAGGGATGACTATGGCATCGTTGAAAGCTTATTTGGTTTCCCACCTTAATTACCTTCGGAAAACAGGTTTACGTCGTTAAAGACGATGAATGTTTTTTAAAAAGAAGAAGTATACAAGAAGTTCTGATAAGAACTTAACGAGCCTACTTTCCCGTACATCGATATCGGCATTCTAGCATCTGATCAATATTCTATTAATTATCTGAAACTAAAAATTATGTCAAACATACCTTTATAGCACTTAAAGCTGATTTCTAAAAGCAAAATATACCCCTCTCATCAGATGAAATAGACACGTAAAAAGTAAATGAACGAGTAAATAAAGTTTTGTCGCACCATTTAAAGAATGTAACTGTCATAGTTCTTCCGTAGAAAAATTCCACAATCGTTTTCAGAAAAAAAAATAAACAAACGAATAAAAGAACAAAGAACATCAAAACACATTTTATCAAAGAAAGAAATAAAATCGTTCGTTAATAAAATGTCTCGAATTTCATTTTTAATCCGTTGCCAGTTAATAAATATAAATAAAAAATAAAATGCTCTCGTGAATGAAAAATTTTTGTTAACAAAAAACATCGTCTGCCAAAAAAAAAAAAAAAACAATAATAATAATAATAAATTAAACAAAACAAATAAATAAACAAAAAATCGTCTGCCCAGTCAGTCATTTTTTCAGAGCCCGCATTTCCGCCATGTTTGCGGAGTCAGAGTCGGAATCAGAGTCCTCACAGAAGATTATTCAGAAAAGTACTTTACAATACATTATTTATCAAAACCATTTTCTTACAAAGTTAGTTTGAAGGAAATCTGCCTTTAAGTTCAGAATCAACATTCAATTAAAATTTCCCCGTAGGCGCTCATGTTAAAAAATTTTCTGAACGGTTCATCATTGAACGAAAAATGGTTCAAATTGAAAAGTGAAATATGGGAATGAGTCTCTCCGAGATCTTTCGAACAAAGAAAAGTTTATTCAATTGGGACGGTTCACTTAAAAGTTATTGGGTGGGGAAAGGTTGTTTGAACGGTGCAATGTTGAACGAAAAAATGTTCAAATTGAAAATTTAAATACGGTAATGAAGTATCCTTGCTGAGATCCTTCGAACAAAAAAAAAATTATTTAAATCGGACTGTTCTCTCAAAAGTTATTAGGGGTGACAGCTTTCTTGAGCGGTTCAATGTTGAACGAAAAATTTTTCAAATCGGAAATGTAAATACGGGAATGAAGTATCCTTGATAAGATCTTTTGAACAAAAAAAAATTTGTTCAAATCGGACTGTTCACTCAAAAGTTAGCATCGCGGGACAGGTTGTTTGAACGGTTCAAAGTTGAACCAAAAATTGTTCAAATCGAAAAATCAAATATGGGAATGAGCTGTACTCGCCGAGATCTTTCCAACAAAAAAAAGTTTGTCCAAATCGGAATGTTCATTCAAAAGTAATTAGGGGGGGGGGGGGGCAGACAGACCGACCGACCGACCGACCGACCGACACACAAATTCCCCATCTCAATACCCTACTTTCAAATTTTTAATTTTTCGATATTCATTTTACCTTTTTATTTTTTTAACTTGGCGATATTTTTTTCGACTTGGCGATATTTTTTTTAGATGCATTAAGCTACTTTTCATACTTTTTTCGTCTTTCTTTTATTTTTAATGGGAAAGTAGGCTAAAAACGGCAGTTTATTTTTTTATTATTATTTTAAAAAGAAATTCAAAATTCTTTTAAATTCTCACATTTTATTGTTATTATTACACTATATTATCAGAAAAATGAACCTCAAACTTCGTTTATCAATGGTGAAGCATGGGCTGTTGTACCACATGTGACGCTCTGAACTGATTTAGTCTCTGGAAGTACAAAAAAACAAACTGTTTTTTGAACCAGAAAATTTTCTGAATGTACGGGGTTGCTACGATGCACATGCACATTAATGTCAAAAAAGTTTCTGAGCCAGATGGAAAATCTTTCTATTTATTTATAAACCTCTTTCAGCAAATTTTGAGAAACTTTTCTGAATATTTTGGAAATCTTTCTTGCAATATTCAAAAACTTTTTGTAATATTTCAGAAATATTATGTGTGACGTTCCTTCTATAACTACCATTCGAGCAGTAACATCAACTTCCAAGTTTCAGGTACAGAAGTGCTCTCCAGATGTGCAGTTTACATTGCTCCATATTAACAACTGACAATTGCTATTGGCTACAAGAAATTAGTAGTAACAATAGCACGATAAGAGAGCTATAGTAGAAATGCTTCCTCTTATTATCTGTGTTCAATGATCTCAACAACAGTGACAATATCTCTCTTACTACTCTTGAATTTTGCACTTGCACTAGTGATGGTGGCCAGTTGTATGTGAATGTTTTCTTAAATGCATGGTGAAGTGTGTGCTACAAATTAAAATCCACCATCGTAAACCTGCACGTACAATCAGTTCAAAGTGCAGCTGCATATATAATTTTAAATCTTGTAAAACGAATGGTTCATTTTTCGCATGGGAGGGAAAAGATAAATGTCAACACTGCTAATCCATAATCAAGTAAAGTTGAATCTTACAATTCTAAAATATTCGTAGACTGTTTCACCTTATAATGTTGATTTTCATTCATCCAAATTATTTCAAATTAGGGTAGAGTATACTGATATTTTTGAACTCGTGGGTCGTCTATCTAGTAAAGATAAAATTATTTTGCGCGAAAGAATAGCACTTTATCAATCTACTTTTTGAAAACTATCTTTATCACAGAAAATAAATTTAGAGATGAACTCTTCAAAATAAAAGAGTTGAATAATCGAATGCATTGGCGGCTGGTGCACCAGAAACGACAATCCACCATAGTTTCCCCTTTTCGATTCAAAGTTCCATTTTTAGCCTACTTTCCCGTTAAAAATAAAAGAGGCGAAAAAAGCATTAAAATTGGCTTAATGCATCTAAAAAATGTCGCCAAGTCCAAAAAATATCGCCAAGTAAAAAAAATATCGCCAAGTAAAAAAAAGTCAAAAAGAAACAAAAAAAAAATGAAATAAATATCGAAAAATTAAAAATTTGAAAGTAGGGTATTGAGATGGGGAATTTGTGTGTCGGTCGGTCGGTCTGTCGGTCTGTCTGTCCCCCCCCCCTAATAACTTTTGAATGAACATTCCGATTTGGACGAACTTTTTTTTGTTGGAAAGATCTCGGCGAGTACAGCTCATTCCCATATTTGATTTTTTGATTTGAATAATTTTTGGTTCAACTTTGAGCCGTTCAAACAACCGGTCCCGCGATACTAACTTTTGAATGAACAGTCCGATTTGAACAAACTTTTTTTTGTTCGAAAGATCTTTTCAAGGATACTTCATTCCCGTATCTACATTTTCGATTTGAACAATTTTTCGTTCAACATTGAACCGTTCAAACAAGCGCTCACCCCTAATAACTTTTGAGTGAACCGTCCGATTTAAACAAACTTTTTTTTTGTTGGAAAGATCTCGGCAAGGATACTTCATCCCCGTTTTTAAATTTCCGATTTGAACAATTTTTCGTTCAACATTGAACCGTTCAAACAAGCCCTCACACCTAATAACTTTTGAATGAACAGTCCGATTTAAACAAACTTTTTTTTGTTCAAAAGATCTGGGCAAGGATGCTTCATTACCGTATTTAAATTTTCAATTTGAACATTTTTTTCGTTCAACATTGAACCGTTCAAACAACCTTTCCCCACCTAATAACTTTTAAGTGAACCGTCCGAATTGAATAAACTTTTTTTTTTATATGATGAGAGGGGTATATTTTGCTTTCAGAAATCAGCTTTAAGTGCTATAAAGATATGTTTGACATAATTTTTAGTTTCAGATAATCAAGAGAATATTGATCAGATGCTAATGCCGATGTCGATGTACGGCATAGGCGTAATTTGGCCTCGAAAAGTGGGGGGGCAAACTTTTTGTAAGGGTTTTTTTTTCAATTAAAATAATGCAAAATGTGCTTTTTCAAAAAAAAAAAATATATATATATATATATTATAATAATAATACTAATAATCATAATAAAAATAAATAAACAAACAAATAGTAATTATAATAATAATGATGATGATGATAATAAAATCAAAAAATCGAAACACTTTTTACGAAATGTATATGTTAAATGTTTCAAAAACAGAACAAGGCAAAAAGACGAAGTAACATCTTACTCTCTGTTACTGAGAGTAGATTAGGGTGCTTCAAAAAAAAAAATTTTTTTGCTACAGACCAAGGCGCACCCTACTATTTTTACATTTACGTATGAGATCACTCCCCTAAAATTTCAGCTCCCTGCTCTTAATGGAAGATGGTGCTCAAACACCCTTCATTTTTACGCTTTTTCAGACCAAAGAGACTATTTTCTTGGAAGAGATATTTTTTTTTTCATTTTTCAACGCATAAATATTAGTTCAAACAATTGAAAAGTTTCTTAACCGATTGAATCTATATAGCAACACCTTTGATACAATCGATTATTTAGTAGATCGCAGCATACAATGTAGATTGCAGTACTACTAGTCTACATGTTGTACTATGATTTTCAAAACTTACGCTTGCCGAAATAGAGTTATGGAAGAGCTGTGCAAAATGTTTTTTTATGTTTTTAAAGTAGTAGAATGCAGAGAAAAAAATTGCAAGATTTAAAGTTTTAAACTAATAGGGCTAACAGTATCACAAGAAGAATGAATTAAATTATAAAAACTAATTGCACAAAATAAACTATTGTAGCTGGTCTGGCATAGAACTAATCTGAAATTTAGGCAAAGATATTTACTTCATGCTTACTTTGGCCAACATATTTCTCACAAGTTCTATTCTTTTTAATAACTTTAAAGCGAAAAAATGTTTAGCAAAGAATTAAACAAACAAAAAATAAATAAATAAAAAGAATGTTGCACATCAAACTTTAAAAATACTTTAACAAGTTTGAAACTTCAACTGTAAGCTTTTTAAAAATCTATGATCACTCTTGCTGATTATAAAGAGATAATTAGTTATTATTAGTCAATTAGGGAGCTTATCTGAGAAAATCCAGTCTCTTATATGCCGTAAAATACTTATGTTCTTATAAAAGAAAGAGATTTTTCATTTAATCATGAGAGAAAAAACCTAGGTACAACACTTTCTACAGTTTAATCGCCTTTTTGTACAGTAAAACAAATAGATTGAACATTAATAAATGCTTTATTTGCTATTAAAACTTCTGGGAATATCTGAACTTCGGAAAAACCTTATAAGATATGAACGACCTGGAAATTGAAATAACAAGTAGGACAGTTTTATTAAAGTACTTGTGACACCTTCCTGGTGAATTAATTAGTTTGACTTAGTTTTTCGTGTCAAATTCTAGTTGAAAGAAAAGCAAGTTATTACAAGAATAAAGATGTGAAACAAGTATAGTACAGAACAATTGGATTTTTTTCAAACATGAATATTAGGGATTTTTTTCAAACATGAATATTAGGGATTATTTTCTAACATTCTTTGTCCTACGCTCCAACGAATGCAAATATAATATCAATCACAGAATTAAAAGAAAAAAATTAAAATAAATAAATAATGGTGAATAACATTGCTGAGGAAAATGTTCAAATAATTCAAGAATTATGTTGCACCAAAAAAAAAAAAATAAGTGTACAAATTCGAAGCTGGAAAAAATGAGTTGTTGATGATATGTTAAATATTTTACGGAGGGGAGGGGAAAATACCCCCATTAGTCTCCTAACTTGCAAAAAGTGTTTATTATTTTAGACTTTTCACCTCTCTAGCCCTATAAAAGAATGTTAATATAAAATCTAATGCTTCCTTCCCCTCCAAAATATATTTATAAAATTGTCGAAATCTGGTGAAAATAGGAGGGGAATGGGGCGCTATTTTCGAAAAGTTGGAGGCAATGGGGGAAAAGAGTAGCCATATTGGGATTCAGGGAATCATTAAACATAAGAATCAGCAGGAATGATAGCAAAACACCTGGATTTTTTTTTTTTTTTTGCCGCTCAACCGAAAAACCCTTGAAATTGACAAAAACCGGAGAACTATTTGAGCTTTGAGCACCGTCTTTTTATTTAAGTAGGAGGTTGAAAATTTGGTGCAAAATTAGGGTGGATAAAGGTAAAAAAATGAGCCACCGCCGCGACCTCTAGGACAATTTTTTTTTTACCATAGGTTTGTGAACCACCCTAGAGTACATCTTAAAGAAAACTTACAGAGGGCTCCAGTCCAGTTATTCATAACTTGAGTGAAAAATCGTGGGAATGAGTTAGATATTCCCATACGCCTTCCATGGTGGTCTGATCCATAAAATAGTGGAAGAAACTAATAATAGCCAATAGCTTCCATAAATAATGACAGATGTTAAAGAACACTATCTTAACTCTATACCAAGATAAGCTTCAAGTCCTTCTCACAACTTTAAAGGGACTGACTTCCACGAAACCATCAAGGATCCAAGGAACCGTCAAAGCTGAAAGACCACCTTGAGCATTAACTCGGGAGCCGGCTCTCAAGGGAATCATGCCCACCGTAGGTCAGCTTCTTAAACTGTAGAATCAATGGAATCAGAGCTGTGTTCCGGGCTTCAGCTACGTCTAAATAACTACAGCGGATTGTCAGTGTTGCAATTAAAAAAAAAGGGAAAGTAAAAACAGAGAGAGGGCTAATCTGAAACAGAGTCGAGGGGGGAGGGGGGACTGTACTGTAACATTTATTTAAAAAAATGTCATGTAAATGTTTCTTTAAAAAATAATAAAAAGAAATTGAAAAAGGGAAACATCAATTAAATTTCCCAAACAACTTTCAAGTATCAGCTACAAGTATTGTTTTATTATGCAATTTTATCATCTTTTTTCGTTCAAATTGCTTTTTTCAAAGATACCTTAAGCAACGTAAATTAAATAGATTTTGTCCTTTCAGAGCCGCGTGTTTGACCATGTATGTCTAGGGAGGTCTTATGGATAAAATCAGACCCTATTTATTGCTTAAGCAGTTTCCGAGGAACAGGGGGTGGGGTCTCGCTATCATAAAGAGAGGTTGCTTCCTTGTACCGAGACTGTCTCTGTGTCCCGTCTTTTCCTACAATGGTTACATTTATTAAATTACATTTTTTCTCGTTTGAAAATAAGGTATGCATCATTTGAAAAAATTTGAAAAAAAAATTTTCACATAAAAACTAGGGGGGCAAAATAATAACTCTGCCCTGGACCAAAAAAAGTAGGGGGGCACTTGCCCCCCTATGCCCCCCCCCTAGATTACGCCACTGATGTACGGGAAAGTAGGCTCGTTTAGTTCTTGACAGAACTTCTTGTTATAAAATAACATGGGAAAAGTATATTTTTAGGAACATTCACCTTTTATTTTTGTGAAATAAATCAACACATTGAGTAAAAAATCATTTTTCAATTTAACATTACTTTTTGACTCTGAAAAGTGAGGGAGCAAGATCCCTATACTTTTGGAAGTGAGGGGGCTGCCGCCCCCTTGCCCCCCTGTACAAGCCGCCAGTGATCGAATGAGTAACAAAGCCTACTGATTGGGTAAATCCTATTAGGATGGAAGTGCCAGAGAAAGATGGATCAATTTAAGGCTTTGTCAAAATCTTCGGCTTCTAAAGAAATTCCTTAAACGACAACACTATATCAAATTCCGTAATAAAAAGGAAAATTTTCCATTTCAAAATTCTTAAAAATAAACTAGCTGTGGGATATATATCGTGATGAAGATTGTTTGAAAGTGGAGGATTTGTTGCATTTCAGTTCACTTAACCAATTTTTTTTGTGAAAGACCAACTAAGTACTTTCTGCTCTGATGCTTTTTTTTACATAGCGTTGTAGGGGTGCTCTAGAACCACAAGCCAGATGCATACGCTTTTACAACTCTTTCTGAATTTCAGCGAAAACGTTGTTGTAAAAACCGATCATAAACCCTTGTTGGGTCTAATTCACAAACTATACTAAAAAAAAATATTCCCAAGATTGCAAAGTATTTCACTGCGAATACAATGACGTCAGTTCAAATTGACTCATCTTCCTGGGAAAATATTTAGCAGCTACTACTTATGCCAAGTCTAAAGCGGTTTTGTAAATGCGTCTTGCTTCAGCAGTGTGACATTGACAATACTCGCTTTAGTATTTTATTTGTTAATTCAAACTTCAAACTCTCAAAGCTCAATGAAATCTGTTAGAAACCCAACCTGACATAGATCTCCAAAGTGTAAATTATTGATAGTGGTAGAATTCTTCCAAAATCGGACGTGGCTTAAGAATGCGACGAACTCTGAATTTTTGAAATTGATTTGATACTAACTTTAGGAAGGGAGGAAGAATTACTTGGTTGATAAATGTAGCAAATTGACAGCACAGCACCCTGAAATCCCCTAAGAAAAGTGATCAAACAAATCATAAAATCAACAGTATCAGTAATCAGTACAAAACTATCCACACTTAATAACTAATAAACTAATTTGCCACGGAGGTGATGGTGTAACATTTCTTTTCTGTTTAAAAAGTGAACAAAATTTTGGAAACTTTTTTCATGTGGTTTGCATAGTAGAAATATTTAATGTAGCGCACTATTACGTAAAGATTTGGAATGCTTTCTTCTGCTTAAGTAAATGCATATCGCTGCCACTTTGTACAAGTCTCACTACCTCCACCTCAGGCGAGCACCCGAGAGGGGCTTTGGGCGGCTTAAACAATCAAAGCCCCTCCTGCTCAAACACAACAGTTTCAGACAAAAGTTCAAGACAAACAACAGAGCTCGATACGTCGTCAAAGATTCACTACAGTAACATTTCTTAGTTATTTGTTTCCCGGAGATTTTTTACCCACGTTGTTTCGTTTTTCATGACAGTTTTTTCAGATCGAAACAAATCGAAAAGGCCTTAGTAAAATTCCTTTTAATGCAAGCAATAATAATAAAGCAAATGTAGTACAGTAAAATTAAAAAATAGGCAATTTGAATGCTCCTTTTGTTTTCAAATTTAATTCAATAGCCTTTGAACATAAAAGAGGTTGGGGTGCTGTTTGATGGAGATTAGCCCCCCCCCCCCCCCTCTTCCCGTTAAGTTAAATCCTGGGTGCGCCCTGCTCTACCTTATGCCGAATCATTTGTACAGTTGAGATTTAATCAGTATATTAAACGGCGACTTTTCGCCGGAGACATGTCGCACCTCTCCCAGGGTGTCCCGTCCCACTTCTATAAAAGGTTGAGGCACCTCGAAATCCGAGCTTCGTCATTGAGCGAGAAGAACAAAGGAGAGGGAATTTAGGCCACGCCGACTCGAGCTGCTTCCATCTTCCTTCTTCTAATAATGTCAGTGTTTGTTTTCGGTCGCTTGTGTTCGGAATGTTTCGTGAGCAGAGCGAGCCATTCCGAAGATATAAATTCGGCGAGCTTCTACATGGCATTGAAAGTTTTGGCATTTGATTCTGAATTAGAGTTTATGTCAATGAAAGAGTTAACAGAGTTCAAAAACCTGCAGTTAAAGGGGAGTCGGATTGGCGACGAATCCATTTCCATTAGAGTGGAACGTCGAAAATCCGGTTGGACCAATGGTAGTTCAGATTTTCAAATTGTTCGGATTTTCGAAAATGAATAAGAAAATACCGTTTTGGAACATAGTAAACAGAATAAAATGGTTATGCAGTACACAAATATGTAAGGTAGGCACCAAATACCGCACGCTTAAGGTAATTTACTTCCGAAAAGAAATATGTCGCAATAAATATTATTTTTTTCTGAAGTTGTTGTGATATTATGTGATTAAATATTCACGCAATAAAACTTCAATAATATCAGCCTGTTGGGATGTTGGATGCATATATCAAAAATACCTGAACTGTAAGCATTCTTCAGTTTCTAAAAAAATGTTCCTAAGACCGTACAAAGGGAGTTTCTAATATCGACTACATAGAAGGTATTAGAAACTGTAAGAAATTAAGAACGAATATTATTTTGTTTTACATGCATTTCGCTTTTTTTTTTTTTTTGTAAGATATGTATTGGGCTAACAACGGCAATTTGGAGAAATGCATAACTTTTGTCCCTTTCTTTTCCTTCTGTTAGGAGTAATTTTTCGTGAAACCTCTTCCTAAATTTTCACCAAGTTTCAATGTTTGTCACCCAAATAACATTTTTACAAATGCCACATTGTGCGTCATCATCGTCACTGGTGATACTAACATTTTTATCCGTTCTATTGTACGGTGGCTCATTGTCAAGGACGTATTCCGCCCCAAACCGGAAGCCTTTTAACTTAGTTCTTATCACTTACTACCTTCAAAAGCACAATCAAGATAAACGGTACTTTGTTTCCTCTAAATATTCCAATTAATTGAGATATTTTCAACTTCCGAGTCAATTCAGAACACGAGAACCTCCAAATGTAATTCTGCAGATTTTCTGCGGGTATCTTCAAATTTGAAAATTTCACAGAAATCTGCAAAATTTCTACAGATTTCATGTAGAATTTTGTGCAGGCAAATTTTCCTGCGAAAATGCCGGGTTTTGAGCCTAATCAGCTTCATTACAAGAAAATTAGATCTACTTCTAAGTAAACCCTGTGCAGAAAATGTACAGATTTTTTAACAAAATTTGACAATTTTTTTATAATTAAAAACCATGTACGTAGATTGTATATATTTATGAATATATGTCAGCATGACTTCTCCCGAACGTCATGAACTGATCATCGAACCAGATATCGATAAATTCGAAATTTTTTAGGCCTTATGTTCGACTAATTTACATATTTGTACGATTTTAATTAGCGGACATAACCAATTATATCTATATATTATTCTATAAGCGTCTTTATTCTCTCCCACCATTTTTCTTCCGAAATTTTGGATTCTGCTTCGCAAGTGGTCAATAATTTCTCCAATTAAACTGTTTGTTCAAGCTTTTGAATGATAACATTAGAAAATGAATAAGATTGGAGATTTCATTCTGTTTCGTATTGTCGAAAGAATTTTATAAACTTAAATTAAAAAAAATGAATTCAATGTTTTAAAGTAAAATCTTGCAAATATTATCGTCCAGAGCATAGTTAAATTTTATATGAAATCTTGTTCAAATCGAATAAGGGTTTAGAATTAGATTATTATACACTTTATACAGTTATGTGCAGGGTTGCCAGACGTCCCGGATTTCAAGGGACAGTCCCGTTTTCTGAAATATTGTCCCGCGTCCCGGGGAACCTTGATACGGGACGGCCAAAGTCCCGTATTTTGGCTAGAAGCAGCATTTTACAAAACGAAACATTATTTTCAGAAAAAAAATGAAGTAAAACAATAAATGTGAAATAGAGTGATCAGAAAATTGATTGAATTATATTATTTTCTTGCTCTGAAGTAATGTTAGTGTTCTATTTATTTAGAGTAGAAATTATTGTGACAATCAATTCAACAAACGTTCATTGTAAAAGTGGTGCATCTCCTTGTAAATGATTTTACTATGCCTTATTATATAAAAGCCCTTCTCAATTTTTAAAGAAATATATGTGTTCAGCTACTATTAGTTACTAATTTTTTTTTTTTTTTTGATTCAATCAATTTCAATTTTTTGAAATTTACTTCGCTTCGCTTTTATACTAGAAGATGTAACTAAATGTTGTTCCATTTGGCAAACAAATACGCGTTTTAAAAACTTGAAGATGCATAATTTTTACAATGAGCGACAGAAATATAAATTGCAGTGAGTTTTATGCCATCCTAAAGACCATCGAAACTTAGAAAGAATTATTGCAGCAGTAAAATCTAGTAGCAATTATGATTTAAAAAAAAGGGATTTTTCCGAAGTTATATAATGACTCCCTAAAATTATTTTGCGTTCAAATTTCCCCATTGTACGTCTAGCTTATTGAAAAAGCACATACTAAACATTAGTCATCAGTAGAAGCGACTTTTTTATCTTTCACGCAAGACAGGCCCGTCATTTGGGACATCAGGACGGGTGGTCAATGGCTTCCCCCCTGGTTTTGGAAATTAATGTATTTACATATAAGTGGGCGTGGCTTTTGCTTTTTCGGTATAATTTACCTCCCCCCCCCCTCAACCGGCAAAATTTGAAATGACGGGCTTGCGTCAGGAAAAAGGGGGTTAACAACACAGAAATACGAATTTTAACAATAATTAGTGAAAAACCTTTCCCCAACAATATTAATGACGAAAAATAACCATGCAATGGTAAAAAATGAAGTTTTTATTCATATGATCATTGTTTTTTTTTTCTTCATTTAAATTTGTGAGAAACACGTTTAATATCAAAGTCAAGGTTGCAAAAATTCAAACTTTAGACTTCATCTCTCAATCTCCCCCCCCCCCCCCAAGAGCCCGTCCCGTATTTACAGTTCTTAAATCTGGCAACCCTGGTTATGTGTTCGATTCTATAGATATTGATTCAGTTAGTTGGGGGGAGGGGGCAATAAAATGAACATACATATTTTTTTGAAATATATTACGAAGTTTAATATTTTATTGAAGTACTAGCGGTACCCGCACGGCTTTGCCCGTGGTATAAAATTAAAAGTTCATTTGTAAAATATTTGATATAGCAGAAAAAATGCTCTATTTTAGTTTTGTTCAACTATAATTCCTTCAAAGTGATATAAAGATCTGATATGGACCCCACACTACTTAATTTTACGTGTAAATTTCTTAGTAGATGCCTTAAGTGCTAAAATAGTGCTTGGAGTGAGCAAGATAACAATTCAAACATTTGTATCCCTAGTTTGCTACGAAACAATGCAAAAAAATGTTTTACAATGATTAATCTCCTAAATATCATCGATTTTAACATCATTCAGTGGATTTTTCGCAAAATATCGCCAACAGCGCCAAATTGAACCTAAATCAAAAAAAAAAAAAATTTTTTTCGCCAATTGGCGTCAAATACTTGGCGATCAAAAGCTTGGCGATATATCGCCAAGTGGTCGCGCCAATTCATATCACTTTTGTTAACCAATTCATATCACCTTGCATTGAAAACACTGATTTACCCGATAAATGGGGTAAAACACCCCCTTGGAACATTCGAATGCAACCCCAAGGGAGATGGACAAAAATAAGCCAAAAGAGAAAATAAGAACAATTTTGTTGATAACAGGAACCAACAGAAATCTTACCAAAGTTTAAAAGAAGAAGAAAGTTTTCTTTCCTAGCTTAAAAAACAAAACAATACATTTTCCGAAATGAAACACTTTAAAAAAACGATGCAATATCGCAATTGATACGATATTTCGTTAATCTGTGCTTTAGGTACCCTTTTCTCGCTAAATGAACGATAGGCGCGCCAAGCGTGGTAACCCTAGCTATTTGGCGTAGTTGACTTTTTGAAAACGCGCCAAGCAGGGTCCCAAAGCATCTTCACCGGGAAAAAGACAGGGTTGCCAGAGAATTGGAACGAAAAAATACTACGCCTCCTCTAAAAAAAATATTACAAAATACTACTGTTTCCAAACGTTGCCAAAATCAATGTTGCTGAAATGCGAAATCTATGAAAATGAAAAAAAAAAAAAAAATCCGCCAAATCTTTTAATTAAGTCATTAGTGTATTGGAAACAGGGTTGCCAGAAAAATACTACGCTCCTTATTTGGGCCGAAAAAATACTACCGTAGAATCAAAAATACTACGTCTGGCCGTAGCCTACGAAGATAGACGCTGGCAACCCTGGAAAAAGAAAGAAACAAAAATAAGTATGAACACGTAACCATAGTAACAACATGAAAAATTGATTTCCGTTGATAAAATAATTCATTTTATCTCTCTTTTCAAACAAATTTTATTCTAAAGCTCAACCATTTTAGAATCGTTTGGCTTGCTTTACTGAAGGTAAGCCTTGAATTTCGGGATTCTAAAAACAATTGTTACAGCTCTCCTGATGATCGTAGAAACTTCGAAAAAACTTCATTTTGTGCAGAAAATTCCAAGCTTTCGAATGACATAAGACTTGAAAATGCGTGTGAAATATTTCTTCCCTATTTTATCGAATTTCCGCTAAGAATTCGAATAGAAAAAGAACGAAATGGAATTTTCGAAAAATCGCTTCGAGGTGCAAAACTACATGCTACAAACTAATTTTGTGCCAAGTGGCATGAAAATCGACCGAACGGTTTTGGCGCTACGCGCGTAACAGACAGACAGAAAGAAGGACAGACAGAACCACCTTCAGCTTTATTATTAGTAGAGAAGAAGATCATCAACATTTTTCCTAATAATTCCTGGAAAAGCTATTGTCTTCTGACTTTCTTTTATTGTGAAATATTTATTCGAAAGAATTATATAACACTCATTTTCGAAGCATCAGACCATAAATTTTTAAGCGAATGAAATGAGATGTGATGATTTTTTTCCTTATCATTTCGAATTTTTGCATGGATGACTGTTACAAATCGACAAAAATTTATTTACCTCTGAAATTTTTTAACTAATTATAATTAATGCAGGGTTGCCACAGGCTACTTAAATGCTACTTTTTGCTGCTTTTTTTGACTCTAGGCGACTTTGGAGACCTTTTTTGAGCACAAACAGGCTAAAAAGCAACTTATTTTCACTGGAGCTACTTTTTTGGAGACTTCTTTTTTTTCCAAAGCAAGTTTTCATTTGAAAATCTTGATTTTTTTTTTTTTTTGACTCTATTTGATTTTATTTATTAATTTCAAACCCATTATTTTTTATTCTTATTTCTTTGTCACCTAAAAAAAAGAACATTCCTTTGCCTTTATTGTGGACATATCCACTATTATTTTTCTAATTAGCAATCTTGGTGGGGCTTAGATTTTGGAATAACTTCTTTGCTACTTCAGCATTTGGGTATAAAGTGATTTGCTTAATAGCTATAGCTACTGAGGAGGGGACGGGGTGGATTTATTTATTTGATATATATTGGGGAAAAAATCGGCTCAAAGTTTCGTAGCTTGAAGGAACTGACTTATTTAAGACTAATAAACAGCTGATTAAGTAAAAATTTATTTTTAGGTATTTACAGACATCAAGCACGAGCTTCGCCCAAAATTCTACACTGTTAGAGATTTCAGTAATTGTGCACATCTTGTAATTTCAATTATTTTAGAATTTGACAGCTATTTTAACAAAAGCAAACTGAAGCATATTATATCCATAGTTCTTTTTTTTCAACCTTGACTTTTATTTTTTATCGATTGTAATTACTTTTTTGGTGGGATTGATTAAAGTTTTTCTATATTTTAAAGAGCATATTTATGTGCAATTTTCAAGTTTGTGTGATCTTCTACACTGCGAAAAATGAAAATCCTTTTGCACATTTTTTTTTTTTTTTTTTTTTTTTAAGTATGCATGAAAGCTTTGCTGAAAGAAAAGTGCATAAAATGTATTCTCATTTTTACTGAAACTTTTATTTAAAAATTTTAAAAAACCCTGCAGTCATTTTAAGCATGATTATTCACTTGCCACAAAAAGTACTGAATCGCTAATTTTGTTTCAATGTTGTCAAGTTTTGTAACATTTGCATAAAATTTCTGATTTTTTTTCAAGGAATTAAGTACTAGTTAACATTGTGATTAAGAGCTCTATTTCTCCACTTCGGACTTCCATCACAAGTCCTCCCTCACACCATCTTCTGTTGTAGAACCAATATGTTGAGTTAGGGCCGAATTGAAGGGGTGGGTTTTTAGAGTTCAAACCTCTTCCAAAATTTTTCAAAACTATTTAAAAAATGCTTTTTATAGTTTCTCAATGGAAAAATTATTATTACTGTTTTGTTTTAATTTTCTTATTTACTTTGAAACTGCGATTAAAAAATGAAATTATCATTATTGAATAATTGTACAAATTAAGTTTTTTCTGCAGTAATTATTTTTATTGTAGTTATTGCAAACAAACCTTAACAGTACTCCCTTCCCTGCAAATTTTAAATACCACTAAAAGAGCTCCAAAATTCTTCAAATTTGAAAGAACGAAACTCTATTTTTAACACATCTTATCGGTGTCCCTCGTGAAATGGAAATTTTAAAAGTACTCCTTCGAATGCGCGTATATGAGTAAGTCCAGATTTTTTTTTCTTCATTGAAAATAGGGTGAGTTCTGGTAAGTGCGTACCCTTTTTTTCAAAGTTCATGTTCTCAAGGACGCTGCTCTGTTGAAAAATCTTGTACACTCACAATTTTTTTTTAGTTTTCTTTCCAGATCCTTTACTATGATTTTCAACCATATAATATGTCGAATAAACTATAGGCATAGGTTTTGTGACCTGGTTTATGACACCTATTCTAAGGTACGCACTTTCCCTACCTAGCGGGGTAAGTGCGTCCACCTTAAATTATGTGAATATGAGAAGTAAAAACTTCTGGCACATATTAAATATGTTAGGTAGTTGCCTTGGGATAATTCCTAATACTAGAGATCAGCACTTGCTTGCATGGATGAAACGCAATCAGTGATATCCCACGTGTCTTACGAACAACTGTGATTTGAAGATTGAGAGAGTTGTGTCTGTGATTCTTCCTTTGTCCTTTTAATAAGACCAAGTGAACAAACGTTAGTTGTTTTTATTTAGTAATAATCACTTATTGATTACATAGTTTATTTCGGTTTAATACATTAATCAGTCTGTGTTTAAGCCAGGGTTCGCACTTACCCCTTCTTAAATGTAAGATGAGACATGTGCGTCCAATAGAGTTGTTGTAAGTGGATACCCCTGTGATTTTCTTTAATTCTATGTGTATGGTAGATCGTTAGGTGACCTAAGTGAACAATTCGTTTTTTCCTTTTTTTTTTTTTTTTGAATAAATACGGTTTTAAAATATTTTTCTTATTAGAATCAGCAGCAGTAAGAAAAAACACAAAATAAAGAGCAAAAAAGAAATAATAATAATAATTAATTGATCATGATATGATACTTGTACTTTGTTTTCCCTTGTACTTTGAAATAGTTTTTCACAAGGTGTTCTTAATTTTCTTAAATGTAATTTATTCATTACTCCACCTTCGTTTTTTGAATCAGCTGGTTGCTTATTCAGTGTTTCACTTAATTTCATTGCTTCATTTGTCATTCTGGTTTAAATTAAGTATAGCTTATGATTGCTATTTTGAACGAAAAATGTACTAACTGATATCTAAAAGCCAATATATTTCAGAGGTTATGAATAAAATTAAAATCTTATGCCGCATTCAATGTAAATATAAATACTTGATGAAAATGACGTCGGATTTAGATTCGGCTTATAAAACAGTTATAAGCAAAATTAAAGGTGAATTACGAGAGTCAGATTTTCCACGTAATGGTACACACTTGCCTCATCATAATGGTACGCACTTGCTCCGCATAATAGTACGCATATGCCTCATGATAGTGGTACGCACTTGCCCCATCATAATGGTACGCACTTACCCCCACCTTAATTTAAAAAAAGGGAAAGTGCGTACCGTCATATAAACAAATTTTAGTTAGAGAATTTGATCAAAATACCCCATGTACGAGTACGAGTATGTTGTTAGTAGCTATTATTCAAAAGAAACAACCTACATTTCTTGACTTCATTTGCTTGGTATGACTACAAGAGAAACTGAAACAAAACCTTCTCAATCTTTACTTTAGAGTTTTTTTGAAGACATTTAAGTTGTCTCTGATTGTGTTTCGTCTTTTGAATTCAGGCCTGAATTCTACCTATTGAAATTATCATTAGACAGTTATCTAACATAGTCGACGTGTTGCAAAAGCCATTTCAGGACAGTGTTCATATAATTCCCGGTGGACGCACTTACCCCGTGGACGCACTTACCAGAACTCACCCTATGTCTTCTTTTTCCATTTTTCATGTTAATACCCTTTTAACCTCCACTGTAACAAAAATCAACAGAATATAGAACATGAAATCAAATTCTATTGACTTTATATATTTCACGAGAAATAGGTTTGGTAAAACCCTCCCCGAAACTAAGTTCTGGTTACGGTCCTGTGTGGAGCATTACATTATAGTCATCCAGATTGCAAATCATATCAGCACATAAAGTGCTGATATCAGTTTGACGCCAGAGTGAAAAAAAAAAAAAAGTAGCTAGGTTAGGGAAGAAAATTAAAATATGTTGAAACAAAAGAAAGTGAGCAAAAAGAAAAGAAAAAGCTGAACTGAAAAAAGTAGTCAAAAAATCTGAGGAAAAAATCAAATTAGTATCAACTTTCTGGCAAAAGTACTGCTGTACTTTCAAGGTCCTAGTTAATGTTAAACTAGTTCTTGCAACAAAAGACCACGTAATTTTTTACACTAATAATGTTGCTTTACTGCATCCTCGTAACAGCTACTGGCTACTTTTTTTATGAATTTTTTCTGTGGCAACCCTGTTAATGGCGCTATCAATTTTAATTGATTAATTAAATTTTAAGTTAAGCATTATATATTTATAATTATTATAGCTTTAATTGGATTAGTGTTTATGTAACTAACAATTAATACTTCCGATTTAGCTTTCGTGCCACCTTAGATCTCCCCCCCCCCCTAAACAAAGTTATAGATACGTGCTTGCTCATTGTCATCAGCCGAACGGGATGAAGACCTGTGGGAGGGGGTGAGCCCCCCCCCCCCCCAAGGCGTTTGCAACTTATGTTCTAGCCTTTGTTCCTTCATTCTGTGTGTCGTTGATTACGCGATAATTGGAGCACTTTTGCTCTATATTAGAAACAACCCTACAAGATGCCCTTTACTGCAAAATTTGCATACATATATGTACCAGTACTTTATATTTTCACTAATATTAAAATATTGGTTTTTCGTATGTAGTTAGGTGACAGTGGCGTATATAAGTTTTTACTTTGGAGGGGGCCCATATAACCAAGCTCACCCCCACCCCAACTTTCTTTCTTTCTCTCCCTCTTTTTTATTTTTATTTATTTATTATTATTTATTTTTTATTATTATTTTTTTTAATTATTGTAAGATAGGAAGAAATTTTCAAATTGTACTAAAATATTGCAATTTTTGCAAAAAATAGGAAATTAGGGAGTTTTAGATTCCTCCCGAAACTTTTTTCAAAATTGAAATTATTTTAGGCTATCTTTGATGACATTGGATAATCAGGACTCCTCTGGGAAACTTAGTTCTAAACACGCAATTTCAGTCTTTTTTTTTTTTTTTTTGTGACGTTAAAGGAATTGGGAAAACTCGAAGTATCTCTCCTCTGAAATATTTCGACACTGAAGCACAACTCAGGATATGTTTTTCCATGATAGAGTAAAAGAAAAGAAGATTTTTTTTTAAACTGAAGTCTCGTTTATCTTTTGGAAGGAAAAGTTCAAAAACCCTCCCCTGAAAGATTTTCGAGAAATAGAAACGCAATTTCACATTCTCTTTGGAGACGTTACGAGACAAGAAGTGGTTAGGGATCTTCCTCCGAAATTTTTCAAAATTGAAACCTTAAACCATCTTTACTTCAGAATATCTTAGGTAGTAAGTTTAGCAAGGACTCTCCTCCCGAAATGATTCGAAATTAATATTTTAAAACATTTTTATTTCGGTTATCTTTAATACCGTCAAGAGAAGAGGCAGGATTCGGGTGTTGTGCCCCGAAATTTTGCGGCATTGAAGTTTCAAGAATGCAGTTTTAAGCTCTATTTTTTGAAACTGAAGGTTCAAAAATTTACTTTTAGCAGAGGTGCCCATTACCCCCAAGATCCTCAAATTCCACGAAGATCCCTCTAAAAATGAAAGCCACACGTGAAGGAAATGAAAACAAGAACTTTTAAAAACGCCCCTTAAAAATAATTCAATATTGCCGCTTGCGCCATGATTCTTGATGAGAACATCCGCTTTTAGGCTTTATCTGACAACATTTCTCTTCTCTATCTCTTCTCTATCTCTACTAATAATCTCTACTAATAATAAAGCTGAAGGTGGTTCTGTCTGTCCTTCTTTCTTTCTGTCTGTCTGTCACGCGCGTAGTGCCAAAACCGTTCGGTCGATTTTCATGCCACTTGGCACAAAATTAGTTTGTAGCATGTAGTTTTGCACCTCGAAGGATTTTTCGAACATTCCATTTCGTTCTTTTTCTATTCGAATTCTTAGAGGAAATTCGATAAAATAGGGAAGAAATATTCCATACACATTTTCAAGTCTTATGTCATTCGAAAGCTTGAAATTTTCTGCACAAAATGACGTTTTTTCGAAGTTTCTACGATCATCAGGAGAGCTGTAACAATTGTTTTTAGAATCCCGAAATTCAAGGCTTACCTTCAGTAAAGCAAGCCAAACGATTCTAAAATGGCTTTGCTCGCGAATAAAATTTGTTTGAAAATAGAGATGAAATGAATTATTTTATCAACGGAAATCAACTTTTCATGTTGTTACCATAGTTACGTGTTCATAACTTATTTTTGTTTCTTTCTTTTTCCAGGTTGCTAGCGTCTATCTTCGTAGGCTACGGCCAGACGTAGTATTTTTGGTTCTACGGTAGTATTTTTTCGGCCGAAATAAGGAGCGTAGTATTTTTCTGGCAACCCTGTTTCCAATACACTAATGACTTAATTAAAAGATTTGGCGGATTTTTTTTTTTTTTTTTTTCATTTTCATAGATTTCGCATTTCAGCAACATTGATTTTGGCAACGTTTGGAAACAGTAGTATTTTGTAATATTTTTTTAGAGGAGGCGTAGTATTTTTTCGTTCCAATTCTCTGGCAACCCTGTCTTTTTCCCGGTGAAGATGCTTTGGGACTTTATCTTTATATCACTTTGAATTATAGTTGAACAAAACTAAAATAGAGCATTTTTTCTGATATATCAATTATTTTACAAATGAACTTTTAATTTTATACCACGGGCAAAGCCGTGCGGGTACCGCTAGTCTCTTCTCTACTAATAATAAAGCTGAAGGTGTGTTTGTCTTTCTGTCTGTTACGCGCGTAGCGCCAAAACCGTTCGGTCGATTTTCACGCCACTTGGCACAAAATTAGTTTGTAGCATGTAGTTTTGCACCTCGAAGCGATTTTTCGAACATTCCATTTCGTTCTTTTTCTATTCGAATTCTTAGCGGAAATTCGATAAAATAGGGAAGAAATATTTCATACACATTTTCAAGTCTTATGTCATTCGAAAGCTTGAAATTTTCTGCACAAAATGAAGTTTTTTCGAAGTTTCTACGATCATCAGGAGAGCTGTAATAATTGTTTTTAGAATCCCGAAATTCAAGGCTTACCTTCAGTAAAGCAAGCCAAACGATTCTAAAATGGTTCAGCTCGATAATAAAATTTGTTTGAAAAGAAAGATGAAAAGAATTATTTTATCAAGGGAAATCAACTTTTCATGTTGTTACCATGGTTACGTGTTCATACCTATTTTTGTTTCGTTCTTCTTCCAGCGTCACCAGACGTAGTATTTTTGATACTACGGTAATATTTTTTCGGCCCAAATAAGGAGCGTAGTATTTTTCCGGCAACCCTGTTTCCAATATACTAATGACTTAATTAAAAGATTTGGCGGATTTTTTTTTTTTTTCATTTTCATAGATTTCGCATTTTGGCAACATTGATTTTGGCGACGTTTGGAAGCAGTATTACTTTGTAATATTTTTTTTTTTTAGAGGAGGCGTAGTATTTATTTGTTTCAATTCTCTGGCAACCCTGTCTTTTCCGGGTGAAAATGCTTTGGGACATTACTTGGCGCGTTTTTGCGTGTCTCGCGGAAGTGAAAGCTCCGAGAGAAACTACGCAAAATAGCCAGGGTTACCACGCTTGGCGCGCCTATCGCCCATTTAGCGAGAAAAGGGTACCTAAAGCACAGATTAACCAAATATCGTATGAATTGCGTTATTGCATCGTTCGTTTTGTTTTTAAAGCTAGGAAATAAAACTTTCTTCTTTTAAACTTTGGTAAGATTTCTGTTGGTTTCTGTGAGCAACAAAATTGTTCTTATTTTCTCTTTTGGCTTATTTTTGTACATCTTCCCTTGGGGTTGCATTCGAATGTTCCAAGGGGGTGTTTTACCCCTTTTATGGAGTAAATCAGTGTTCATTTCAATGCAGACAAAAGTGATATGAATTGGCCCGACCACTTGGCAATATATCGCCAAGCTTTTGGTCGTCAAGCATTTGCCGCCAATTTGGCGACATATCACCAAGTTGGGGAAAAAAATTGCTTTCTTTTTATATTTGGACTCAACTTGGCGCTATTGGCGATATTTTGCGAAAAATTCACTGAATGATGTTAAAATCGGCAATATTTAGGAGATTAATCATTGTGAAACATTTTTTTTTTTGCATTGTTTCGCGGCAAACTAGAGATATAAATGTTTGAACTGTTATCTTGCTCACTCCAAGCACTATTTTAGCACTTAAGGCATCTACTAAGAAATTTACACATAAAAATTAAGTAGCGTGGGGTCCATACCAGATTTTTATATCATACTTTAAAGGAATTATAGTTGAATTACAACTAAAATAGAGCATTTCTTCTGCTATATCAATTATTTTACAAATGAAATTTTTATTTTATACCACGGGCAAAGCCGTGCGGGTACCGCTAGCTAATAATAAAGCTGAAGGTGGGTCTGTCTTTCTTTCTTTCTTTCTTTCTTTCTTTCTTTCTTTCTGTCTGTTACGCGCGTAGCGCCAAAACCGTTCGGTCGATTTTCATGCCACTTGGCACAAAATTAGTTTGTAGCATGTAGTTTTGCACCTCGAAGCGATTTTTCGAAAATTCCATTTCGTTCTTTTTCTATTCGAATTCTTAGCGGAAATTCGATAAAATAGGGAAGAAATATTTCACACAGATTTTCAAGTCTTATGTCATTTGAAAGCTTGAAATTTTCTGCATAAAATGAAGTTTTTTCGAAGTTTCTACGATCATCAGGAGAGCTGTAACAATTGTTTTTAGAATCCCGGAATTCAAGGCTTACCTTCAGTAAAGCAAGCCAAACGATTCTAAAATGGTTTTGCTCGAGAATCAAATTTGTTTGAAAAGAGAGATGAAAAGAATTATTTTATCAACGGAAATCAACTTTTCATGTCGTTACCATGGTTACGCTTTCATACCTTTTTTTGTTTCGTTCTTTTTCCAGCTTTGCCAGAAGTAGTATTTTTGATACTACGGTAGTATTTTTTCGGCCCAAATAAGAAGCGTAGTATTTTTCTGGCAACCCTGTTTCCAATATACTAATGACTTAATTAAAAGATTTGGCGGATTTTTTTTTTTTTTTTTCATTTTCATAGATGTCGCATTTCAGCAATATTGATTTTGGCAACGTTTGTAAACAGTAGTATTTTGTAGTATATTTTTTTAGAGGAGGCATAGTATTTTTCTGCTTCGATTCTCTGGCAACCCTGTCTTTTTCCCGGTGCAAATGTGCTTTGGGACCCTGCTTGGCGCGTTTTTGCGTGGCTCGCGGAATTGAAAGCTCCGAGAGAAACTAGGCAAAATAGTCAGGGTTACCACGCTTGGCGCGCCTATCGTCCATTTAGCGAGAAAAGGGTACCTAAAACACAGATTAACGAAATATCGTATCAATTGCGATATTGCATCGTTCTTTTTAAAGTGTTTCATTTCGGAAAATGTATTGTTTTGTTTTTTAAGCTAGGAAAGAAAACTTTCTTCTTCTTTTAAACTTTGGTAAGATTTCTGTTGGTTCCTGTTATCAACAAAATTGTTCTTATTTTCTCTTTTGGCTTATTTTTGTCCGTCTGCCTTGGGGTTGCATTCGAATGTTCCAAGGGGGTGTTTTACCCCATTTGTCGGGTAAATCAGTGTTTTCAATGCAAGGTGATATGAATTGGTTAACAAAAGTGATATGAATTGGCGCGACCACTTGGCGATATATCGCCAAGCTTTTGATCGCCAAGTATTTGACGCCAATTGGCGAAAAAAAATTTTTTTTTTTTTTGATTTAGGTTCAATTTGGCGCTGTTGGCGATATTTTGCGAAAAATCCACTGAATGATGTTAAAATCGATGATATTTAGGAGATAAATCATTGTAAAACATTTTTTTGCATTGTTTCGTAGCAAACTAGGGATACAAATGTTTGAATTGTTATCTTGCTCACTCCAAGCACTATTTTAGCACTTAAGGCATCTAAGAAATTTACACGTAAAATTAAGTAGTGTGGGGTCCATATCAGATCTTTATATCACTTTGAAGGAATTATAGTTGAATAAAACTAAAATAGAGCATTTTTTTCTGCTATATCAATTATTTTACAAATGAACTTTTAATTTTATACCACGGGCAAAGCCGTGCGGGTACCGCTAGTCTCTTCTCTACTAATAATAAAGCTGAAGGTGTGTCTGTCTTTCTGTCTGTTACGCGCGTAGCGCCAAAACCGTTCGGTCGATTTTCACGCCACTTGGCACAAAATTAGTTTGTAGCATGTAGTTTTGCACCTCGAAGCGATTTTTCGAACATTCCATTTCGTTCTTTTTCTATTCGAATTCTTAGCGGAAATTCGATAAAATAGGGAAGAAATATTCCACACACATTTTCAAGTCTTATGTCATTCGAAAGCTTGAAATTTTCTGCACAAAATGAAGTTTTTTCGAAGTTTCTACGATCATCAGGAGAGCTGTAAGAATTGTTTTTAGAATCCCGAAATTCAAGGCTTACCTTCAGTAAAGCAAGCCAAACGATTCTAAAATGGATCAGCTCGATAATAAAATTTGTTTGAAAAGAGAGATGAAAAGAATTATTTTATCAACGGAAATCAACTTTTCATGTTGTTACTATGGTTACATGTTCATACTTATTTTTGTTTCGTTCATTTTCCAGGGTTGCCAGACGTAGTATTTTTGATTCTACGGTAGTATTTTTTTGGCCCAAATAAGGAGCGTAGTATTTTTCTGGCAACCCTGTTTCCAATATACTAATGACTTAATTAAAAGATTTGGCGGATTTTTTTTTTCATTTTCATAGATTTCGCATTTCAGCAACATTAATTTTGGCAACGTTTGGAAACAGTAGTACACTGGCGGAAAAAAAAATCCCAACACCAAGAAAAAATTGCCGTAGAGTAATGAAATTTGGGTAATGCAATTGTCTAGTTAACATGTTTAACTGATTAAATGCACAAGATCACTGGCTAATTTAAGCTCAAGAAAATGCTGTGCAAATGTGAAATTATGTTAATTTAATAGAGGGTGTAACCTCCAGAATTTTGAAGGCAAGCCTGCAAGCGTGCATGCATTATGTCATACAGGTGCCGAATGTCACTTTGTGGTATGGAGTTCCATGCTTGTTGCACTTGCTGTGTCAATACTAGGACCGTCATTGCTGACTGTGGATGATGCTCGAGGTGACATCCCATGATATCCCATACGTTATCAATTGGAGACAGACCTGGTGATTTTGCAGGTCATGGTAACATGTCAGCACTCTGTAGAGCACATTGCGTTACAGCAGCGATGTGAGGGCGAGCGTTATCTGGTTGTAAAACGCCCCCTTGAATGCTACTCATGAAGGGCTGTACTACTGGTTAAATTAACAGACTGACGGCAAATTTTCAGTCAGTGAGTTTGGGATAACCACAAGAATGCCCCTGCTGTCGTAGGAAATTGCTCCAGAGACCATAACTCCAGGTGTGAGTCCCGTGTGTCTAGGCCGTAGACCGCTTGGATGCAGGCGGTCCCCTGGCCTCCTTCTGACCAATATACAGCCACCACTGGCACTAATTCAGAATCTGTTTTCATCAAAAATTACAACAGATCTCCACTCCGACCTCTGTCGTGGCACCACTGCCATCGGAAAAGGCAATGGTTTGCAGTCATTGGAATACCGGCTACAGACTGCCTGGCTCGGAGCTGTCCATGAAGTAAACATTTTCTTACCGTTCCTTGGGTCACGACGGTACTAACTGCAGCTCGAATGTCAGCCGCAGATGCAGTACGATGCGCCACAGCCGTCCGCAAGATTCGGCGATCTTCCTTCTCAGTCGTGCCACGTGGCAGCTCGGAACTCGATCTTCTTGAGGTAGTACCATCCCTTGCCCATAGCTTCCAATAATCATGCATGGTGGAAACATTCCCACCCAAGTCTTTCTGCAATATCGCGAAATGAAAATCCACCTTCTCGTAGCCAATTTGTACGACCTCGTTTAAACTCGGTGTGCTGTTGATAATGGCTTCTTCGTCTTTTTAAAAGGTATTCCTGGCTAACATGAACGCAATTCGTCCAATTTCACGGAAAAATAATACACACGAGCTTCACAACAAGCTTTTAAATCAAGCCTTATTTGCATGTTCTGAGTGACGCCAGCTGCGCCACACTTATGCGCGGAACACGAAATTTCAATCGATGTCATCTTTCAGTTGTATAAACACGCCTACCAAATTTCGTTTATCTAACACAAGTCTTTCTTGGTGTTGGGATTTTTTTTTCCGCCAGTGTATTTTGTAATATTTTTTTTAGAGGAGGCGTAGTATTTTTTTGTTCCAATTCTCTGGCAACCCTGTCTTTTTCCCGGTGAAGATGCTTTGGGACCCTGCTTGGCGCGTTTTCAAAAAGTCAACTACGCAAAATAGCTAGGGTTACCACGCTTGGCGCGCCTATCGTTCATTTAGCGAGAAAAGGGTACCTAAAGCACAGATTAACGAAATATCGTATCAATTGCGATATTGCATCGTTTTTTTAAAGTGTTTCGTTTCGGAAAATGTATTGTTTTTTTTTTAAGCTAGGAAAGAAAACTTTCTTCTTCTTTTAAACTTTGGTAAGATTTCTGTTGATTTCTGTTATCAACAAAATTGTTCTTATTTTCTCTTTTGGCTTATTTTTGTCCATCTCCCTTGGGGTTGCATTCGAATGTTCTAAGGGGGTGTTTTACCCCATTTATCGGGTAAATCAGTGTTTTCAATGCAAGGTGATATGAATTGGTTAACAAAAGTGATATGAATTGGCGCGATCACTTGGCGATATATCGCCAAGCTTTTGATCGCCAAATATTTGACGCCAAATTGGCGAATTTTTTTTTTTTTTTTTTTTTTTATTTAGGTTCAATTTGGCGCTGTTGGCGATATTTTGCGAAAAATCCACTGAATGATGTTAAAAACGACGATCTTTAGGAGATTAATCATTGTAAAATATTTTATTGCATTGTTTCGTAGCAAACTAGGGCTACAAATGTTTGAATTTTTATCTTGCTCACTCCAAGCACTATTTTAGCACTTAAGGCATCTACTAAGAAATTTACACGTAAAATTAAGTAGTGTTGGGTCCATATCAGATCTTTATATCACTTTGAAGGAATTACAGTTGAATAAAACTAAAATAGAGCATTTTTTCTGATATATCAATTATTTTACAAATGAACTTTTAATTTTATACCACGGGCAAAGCCGTGCGGGTACCGCTAGTAGATAATAAAAGGATTTAGGGACTTTCTCGGAAAATTTTGGGCGTAGAAACTCCCTCTGTGCTCTTGGGCTCCCAAAGTGGTACAACCCTTTCCTTTGGGTTGCACCACTGCCTGGTACCACCTAACGAATTATTATTATTAGCAATAATTATTTATTTACTAGCTTAATACCCGGCGTTGCCCGGGTGCTTATTAATACAACATAGCATTCAGGAAAAAAAAGTTTGAAAGAGTTTTATTCATATGGGTATAAAATAATTTGCATCAATCTGTCTATTAGGTACAAACTTTGAAAAAAACTAAAATATTACAGAAAGTTAAACGTTTACAGAAAAAGAGTTATCAAAAGGTGAAAATTAAAGATAAATGTTGCCTGTGCTTTGCCGCGTCCACTGGCATGAAATATATGCACATGGAAGTGAAAAAATTGCATCAATTTCACCCGCCAACTTTAAAATATTAACTTTTCTGTATTAATTGTTCCCACCTACAAAGTAAAAATTATTATAACTCAGAAATAAATCTATTTCTCGTTATGAAGGCTTATCTCCATTACAGACGCAACTGTCGTCGCATTGCAAATTTGAAATTCAAATCCGTGGTTCTTTTTATAAAGTCCACATGAATTATGATTGTTTTTTACTTATTTCAATGCTAAAAGGAAATAGGTGAGCCTTAAATTGAAAATTCATTACTTTAATCGTAATCATTGTTGGAAAATACTCATATTTAAAAATCTTAAATTTCATCAATTTGAATGCTAAAAGGCCTATCTCGATTACAATATAAATAGGCTAGATTCCTACAAAAGGGTCATTTTTTGACAAAAAATTTAAATTTGAGCTTTTTAGATTTTTTAAAATTTCAAGACCCCGCCTATGAGAATTCTAGGGCATCAAGGAACCTCTGTGTCAAGTTTGATGAAAATCTGACGCAAACTGTGGATTTGTATAGAGAACAAGTATATATACATACACTCATTTTTATAGATATAGATGTATTTCAAGCTAAAAGTATGTAAATGACTTCTGAGCAAACTTAAACCGAATAATAATAACAAATTTTATTTTAAAAAAAAATCCTATTTGCGGGGGGAAGCAAGACCCTCTCGGCCCCTTCCTTGTATACACCTTTGAAAACAATGTTTTTGTGTGTGTGTGTGTGTTTTATTTATTTATTTAGTTTTTTTTTTTTTTTTTTTTTGTGCAAACCCGAACCGAATACTTACTTTTGAAAAAATCTCTCTCGATTTGGGGGGGGGGGAACCCCTCGGCCCCTCCCTTATATACGCCCTTGTAAGGTGACTAGGCGCTAATTGAAGACACATTTAGTGTCTCTATAAGAAACAACCCAACAAGCACACGGCGACCGTTTACTGCAATATTCGCACGACTGCACAAATGCGTACCTACTGATAGTTTTGGAGTTTCAGTAATATTCAGATTATGTAATGTTTCTTGTATGTAGCAAATTGGCGAGGCTTATAAAACTATCTCTATAAAAAAAAGATGGACGGTTGTTTGTGTTGTTGTTTGTAACGTTTGTAAACCGCTTGGCCCAGAAACCCACACGCAGCACCTACAGACCTGAAACTTGGGACAAAAATTCCCAACGTATCCCCGATAATGGGATTAAAAAGGCCAAATTCTAAAATTTTGAATTAGTTTTTTTTTTAAAAAATTTTTTAATTTTAGTCTCATTTCTGGTTTCCACCATAATTTAATGGGGAAAA
>JAXGGA010005043.1:0-81847 GCA_038373865.1 Uloborus plumipes
AGCGCCAAATTGAGTCCAAATATAAAAAGAAAGCAATTTTTTTCGCCAAATTGGTGATATGTTGCCAAATTGGCGGCAAATGCTTGACGACCAAAAGCTTGGCGATATATTGCCAAGTGGTCGGGCCAATTCATATCACTTTTGTCTGCATTGAAATGAACACTGATTTACTCCATAAAAGGGGTAAAACACCCCGTTGGAACATTCGAATGCAACCCCAAGGGAAGATGTATAAAAATAAGCCAAAAGAGAAAATAAGAACAATTTTGTTGCTCACAGAAACCAACAGAAATCTTACCAAAGTTTAAAAGAAGAAGAAAGATTTATTTCCTAGCTTTAAAAACAAAACGAACGATGCAATAACGCAATTCATACGATATTTGGTTAATCTGTGCTTTAGGTACCCTTTTCTCGCTAAATGGGCGATAGGCGCGCCAAGCGTGGTAACCCTGGCTATTTTGCGTAGTTTCTCTCGGAGCTTTCACTTCCGCGAGACACGCAAAAACGCGCCAAGTAATGTCCCAAAGCATTTTCACCCGGAAAAGACAGGGTTGCCAGAGAATTGAAACAAATAAATACTACGCCTCCTCTAAAAAAAATATTACAAAGTAATAGTTTCCAAACGTCGCCAAAATCAATGTTGCCAAAATACGAAATCTATAAAAATGAAAAAAAAAAAAAAAAAAATCCGCCAAATCTTTTAATTAAGTCACTAGTATATTGGAAACAGGGTTGCCGGAAAAATACTACGCTCCTTATTTGGGCCGAAAAAATATTACCGTAGTATCAAAAATACTACGTCTGGCGACGCTGGAAGAAGAACGAAACAAAAATAGGTATGAACACGTAACCATGGTAACAACATGAAAAGTTGATTTCCGTTGATAAAATAATTCTTTTCATCTTTCTTTTCAAACAAATTTTATTATCGAGCTGAACCATTTTAGAATCGTTTGGCTTGCTTTACTGAAGGTAAGCCTTGAATTTCGGGATTCTAAAAACAATTATTACAGCTCTCCTGATGATCGTAGAAACTTCGAAAAAACTTCATTTTGTGCAGAAAATTTCGAGCTTTCGAATGACATAAGACTTGAAAATGTGTATGAAATATTTCTTCCCTAGTTTATCGAATTTCCACTAAGAATTCGAATAGAAAAAGAACGAAATGGAATGTTTGAAAAATCGCTTCGAGGTGCAAAACTACATGCTACAAACTAATTTTGTGCCAAGTGGCGTGAAAATCGACCGAACGGTTTTGGCGCTACGCGCGTAACAGACAGAAAGACAGACCCACCTTCAGCTTTATTATTAGTAGAGAAGAAGAAGAGATAGAGATAGAGATTAAAAAACGTCGAAAAAGTGACATTTCTTTGGAAATTCCTGGAAAATCGGGAAATTACGTTAAAACTTCAAACAATTTAGACTTTTAAAGACATTGATTTGCTCTAAATGGTGATGCATTGTTTTTCTTCCTACGTTTACTAGAAACCTTTTTACGGTCGTAAATTCGTAAAAGTCTAAAACATGGATAAAACATTAAATAACTTTTTTTCTAAATTAAATTTTTAAAACCGAGCTTCAGGTTACAACATCTGACCTTTCAGAGAGCTTGTGTACCAAGTTTCATAGCTGTAAGCTGGATAGCTTCGCTGTACAGCGCACAAACGCACAGAAGGGTATCCCTTCAGAAGAGCGAAAATTCCGAAATAGTTTTGGCCAGGATTTTCAGTCAAATACTCCACTGTGCGCTGGTGCATTCGTGCAAGATTTGCACTTGTCAGATTCAAAAATATTTTTGCTTTTTTTTTTTTTAATTTTCTCATTCATTCATTTTCAATCGCAAATATAAAAGTAGTTTCCAGAAATCGCTACTAACTCCTATTTTTTTGTATCGCGCTACTCATTACTCTACATTTTTTTAAAAAAAGTGCGCTGAACTAAAAACTACTAAAAAACGTAGCTACTACAGTAGTTTCGCTATTTCCGACAACTGGTTAAAAGTATGAAAATGGCAAAAAAATTCAAACTTACTGGTACACATTTTCAATTAAAAGCTCTACGGTGAACATTTTTACTATTCACATAATAAAAGCAAAATAAAATTAAATCAGATTTTCAAATTTTAACTTAACTTTAGACATTTTGATTTTCATGAAAGACAGAATTTCGCTTGAAAATTTTAAATTTATGATTTTTTAATATAAATTAAAATATATTTCATTCGTCTGTTCACTAACAAAGGGAAAAAAGCACCAAAAATGAGAAAAATTCTATTCTCATACCGGATGCAAATCGAAAGATAAAAACAAAATAATTCATTAAAGTAAAAGAACAATTAGAATGGTGTGCAATGAGTTACCGCCCGTAAGCCAGGGCTGAGGCAGAACTGTAGCAAATGCACCCACAGCTCGATCATATAGCATCCTAAGACTGCAGTTTCGCCCTTATTATGGGCTCCTCAGTTAGGAATAGCCAATGATCGAGCCGGAGGCAAAAATCCTCTTATTGTAGCTAAGATAGCCAACAAACTGGTAGATAAAATGAATTTATCTTACCAGCGAGCGTCCGCAAACTATGGTGCGGCTCAACTCGAAATTTGAAGGCTAAAGCTGGGTAATGTGCAATGAGTTACCGCCCGTCAGCCAATAGTTTGTTGGCTATCTTAGCTACAATAAGAGGATTTTTGCCTCCGGCTCGATCATTGGCTATTCCTAACTGAGGAGCCCATAATAAGGGCGAAACTGCAGTCTTAGGATGCTATATGATCGAGCTGTGGGTGCATTTGCTACAGTTCTGCCTCAGCCCTGGCTTACGGGCGGTAACTCATTGCACATTGTCCAGCTTTAGCCTTCAAAATTTCGAGTTGAGCCGCACCATAGTTTGCGGACGCTCGCTGGTAAGATAAATGAATTTTATCTACCAGTTTGTTGGCTTAGCTACAATAAGAGGATTTTTGCCTCCGGCTCGATCATTGGCTATTCCTAACTGAGGAGCCCATAATAAGGGCGAAACTGCAGTCTTAGGATGCTATATGATCGAGCTGTGGGTGCATTTGCTACAGTTCTGCCTCAGCCCTGGCTTACGGGCGGTAACTCATTGCACATTGTCCAGCTTTAGCCTTCAAAATTTCGAGTTGAGCCGCACCATAGTTTGCGGACGCTCGCTGGTAAGATAAATGAATTTTATCTACCAGTTTGTTGGCTTAGCTACAATAAGAGGATTTTTGCCTCCGGCTCGATCATTGGCTATTCCTAACTGAGGAGCCCATAATAAGGGCAAAACTGCAGTCTTAGGATGCTATATGATCGAGCTGTGGGTGCATTTGCTACAATTAGAATGGTATTTTACACTTCTTATTGATGTATATTATTAATAATTATCAGTATGATCATCAAAAAAGAATCCAGAGGTGGGAAGATGAAAGCATAAAATTTGTTTCCGTGCAATACCACTCTAGCAGCGATACAGGAAATGATCATCCCAGTAAAAATCAGAAAAGGCCACAACTTGATTTATTTCGGAAACAAATGTGTGGGCGGAGTTTGGTGTAAAGAAAATTTATAGAAATCGAAGTCCTAATAAAATAATTTTGGAAAAAAATAGAACCGACTTCAGTAGGAAATTGCTCTAAAAAGTAAAAAATAATTTTCTTTGAACACCATCGAAACTACTTTTAAACATAAGTTTTGAAGTTGGCGCAAAAACAATGTATAGAATCATACGCAACTACATCAATTTTAATGGATACATTTCATTGATTACCACACATTCGTGTAATGGTAAATATTCTGCTTTTAATTTTCAATGGTTTCTCTGAAAAATGTTGCCAAAATATAGTTAAATATCATTTTACCTATCGTTTTTTCACAGACTTCAAAACTTCTGTTTAAAAGTAGTTTCGATGGTGTTCAAAGAAAAAAATTATTTTTTACTTTTTAGAGCAATTTCCAACTGAAGTCGGTTCTACTTTTTTCCAAAATTATTTTATTCTTTTTAGTGTACGTGTACTTATGAAATAAGGTATCGTTTCCATTACGAAACTTCACTCGATTTTCTTAAGTAAATGCTCCATAAAATAAACTGAAGAAAACAAAGGAAGAAACTATCAACGCGTCTAAAATTTTAAACGATCGACACTACTTCGCAGCAGTTTAACTTGTCAGTGACGTCACTACGGGCGGAGCCAATAAGAGCTCACAAGCAGTCAGGCGGTCTCCTCTAATTCGCCAAGTAGGCTGAGACGTTTTATCTAGCTCGTTTTTCATAGGCTGACGTCACGCTGTTGGCTCCGCCCGTAGTGAAGTCACTGCCAAGTTAAACTGCTGGGAAGTATAAAAAATAATCTTTGTTATTCTCTGGTATTTGTGTACTATCTTAGTCAAAGCCATATGAATATTAACGGCTTTTCAACTAATTTATATTTCAAAGCAATTCTAGTTTCTCGTTCATAAGATTTTAACACATGCTACGTACATTGCCCGCTAATGAGTTTCATGTTTGATTTAGTCAAGCCTTCATTTAAATTTCTCATTATCATTAGAGTTTCATATCAACCACGTTTTGTAACAACAGATTTCATATTTAATCATATTTAGGAAAATCGCTTTAAATTCGACTACTTATTAATATTTCATACTTACTCCAGAGAAAACTTGGTTCAAAATTCCCATCATGATTACTATTAATATTGCTGTTGCGATGCAAAAAATTTTTGCAACAATGGATTATAAATTTAATCATTTAATGGGGAAATGACATGAAATTTACTGTCGTCCATAACAACTTCTTTTCTAGTGAACAAATATCGTCATATGAGTACATGATACCTAAGTTACACCATCTCTTATCGATTAAAAAAAATCGTCCAAATCGGTTCAGTAGATCAGACGTTATGTGCGAACAAACAAAAAAGTATACGCTTTGAACTGTAAACCTCTTCCTTTGTTGAAGTCTGTTGAAAACCGGTTCCACATCGTGTCAAGAGGAGGATGTTAAGTTAGTGTAAGAGAGAGAAAAAGTAACCTACGAACAAAAAATTAAAACTTAAACTGTGAGAAGAATTAAATATAAAGATGTCCAAGCGGTGAATTTACATAGTGGATAAAAACAGGAAACCAGGAGAATAGAAAACAGGATTCAAGTTAAAAACAGTAGAGTTGACACGTATGTACATGTGATAAACTTTAAATGGGTGGTGTTAGGCCCAAAGACAGTCAAGATCCTAAAAACCGGTCTCGGATCACGGAGGATGTGTGAGTGAGAAAAAAAAGAAGCCTGCTGCACGACCAATAAATTTATTCAAGATACATCAGCAACAGCGAAAAAAAAGAGGACACGGAAATAAACACGCAAGACACAACAAGAGAAGAAGAGGGGGTACTTTTTCCTCCGGAACTCCTTGCGATGACACATGTGGGCGAGCAGCCAGGGGCTGAGCGAGAGCCTCACGACTCGGGGAGGCAGCAGCCCGAGCCTCCTGTCATTGTCCTTCCTAGCCTCCCTGACTATCCGCGGGCACGGGGGGCCCACGGATAGTTATTTCTTCTTCTGCGCCTTCTCCGCGGCCTTGGTGACCTTGCCGCCGGAGGCCTCCTTGGGCTTGACGGCCTTGATGACGCCCACGGCGACGGTCTGACGCATGTCGCGCAACGGCGAAGCGGCCCAGAGGGGGGAAGTCGGTGAAGGTCTCCACGCACATCGGCTTGCTGGGACAGAGCTCCACGATGGCGGCGTCACCGGACTTGATGAACTTGGGGTTGTCTGGTGGGAGAAGATCGCCGTCAGCATCAAATTATTATATATATTAATTTAATATAGTTTTAAAAACTAAAAATACACTTTTAGAATTAATACTATCCTACAATTAAGTTAGTTGTTTAAGTATAAACTAATTAATACTAAAGCTTAAACTATATTTCTCCAATTTTTAAAACTACAGTCGACACTCGTTATAACGACCACACGTTATAAAGACCATCCTAATATAACGACCGATGAGAAAACCCCCAACTGTATCCCAATATACTCTATGTTCTACCTCTTATAGCGACCACTCGTTATATCGAGCTTCGACTATTGAATATCCACTATTTTTACATGACATCGATATGCAACATAGTTCACTTCGGTATTAATAATCAGGGATGAAAACAGCTCTAAGTCAAAAAAGAGGAAAAATTGCGCGACTTAAAATTCTGATAGATATTTTTTTTTTTTTCCATATTCTGCGAAATTAGTCATACAAGATTTTCTCTTAATTTGCGCCCTGAAATCGAAAGTAAATATTTTTAAAAGCTCTTAATTGCTCATTCACTATTTATTTTTAAGTCATTCACAACAATGTAGAAAAAAAGGGCGTGGGTGCAACTTTTGATGAATTAGACAAGTGTATCTCAAGAAACAAATTCTCTAATTAGTATTGCATCGTCTTTAGTTATTTTGATAAATTTTAAAGATCTCGAATATTTTTGCTGAACTTTCTTATTTTCTACCTCCTACAAATCAAACTGATGTTTTTGGCAGCATGCCAAAATAAAGTACATAGTTCGCCAATAATTGGTCAAATCAACACAATTTTGGAAGAGTTTCAGAATTGATGTCTCAGATTTTCATGATTTTTGGTATGCAGCATTATATCATAGACATATGAAAAAATACCAAATTTCAGTTACATAGCACAATTATTTTTTAAGTTATAAATTTTTTAAATTTTAAATTTCTTTGAAAAAACACGATACTTAACCACATTAAAATGCCTATAGGCTCGCAACCAGTGGTGATATTAACCTGGGACTGGTCTCATTTTAAAGCTGTTGAATAGGGCTTTATTATGATATGCTACAACATAGGGGTTAAATTTTTAAAAAAATTTAAATTTTAAAATTAAATTTTAAATTTTAAATTTTTCAAAAAGTGGCAATTTTAAAAATTCCAAAAAATTACCAAAAATTGTTTGTGATGTCTTGATACATATTGCAAAATTCTATGATGGGATCTCAATGGGATCAGGAGATACAGGGCTTCAGAGATACACATGTTTTGTCAATAATATACCATATTAGTAAAATTTTATTGTTTTTGAACTAATTTTCCTATGCAATGTGCAGGATCCTATTATATTAATAAAACGCAGTGATTACTTCATTTTACCATGTTTGCAAACCTCTCATTTGCCTACATGTAGAGGGAAACCCCCTTTTACTCAGATAAAAAGGGAATTTCCCTTGGGGGAAACCCCTTTAACTAGGTGAAAGCTGATTGGAATACAAGTAAGGGAAATTCCCTTTAACTGTAAGAAAAGGGAGATTTCCCTCCGTGGGGGGATTCACAAGTATAAGCTGATTGGTCAAGCAGACAAGATCACTCATTTACAGCTAGTTTAGCATCACAGTTGCTTGTAGGAAGTTCATTTGATGTTTCATGTGATGTTGTATCAAGAAGATAACTTATTTCTTGGCCCCTGCACGTTTCCTTGCTGATTTCTCCCTATTTATCACTTTCATGATGGATACCACTAACAAGATAGTAAAAATGGATTGCTTTAACCCTTTTAATAAGCCAAATCACTCCCATGCAAGAAAAAGACTGAGACGTGTTACTTCATGGATGTGTGACTTGATTCCAGGAACATCCGAGTTATCCGTGGTCTGTGATAGTTGTAGGAAGCAGCTGACAAAGTTGAAAAATGAAAAAGATGGGGAAACTTCCCCTGGAACTAGCAAGGTACCTGAAGAAAGTCAGTCTGATACTGAAATTGAAGAATCACCTATAGATATACCATTTTCAAATGAATCTGAAGCTCTGAGTTCCCTTAACAGCTCTCTTTTAGAGATGGGAGAGTGGCCTGTAGACAAAAAGAGGATGCAATCAAAAATTTACTCTACTGAAAAGGCCAACCGAATCAATGTGGCTGTCAAGAGAAAACTGCTAGTGAATGCATCGAGCGATGAAGAGAATGATGATTCACAAGACGAGTTCTTTACACATGTGAAAAAACTGTACAACAGCTTCACTAGTAGGAAGAAGAAGCTTCAACTGCTGACTCTTATGCCTGACAGCTGGAGTGTGAGGAAAGTAATGCGGGAATTTTCAGCCCCTAACTATTTAGTTCGACAAGCCAAGACATTGTTGAAAGAAAAGGGCGCCTTGTCTGGTCCTGATATGAAACCAGGAAAAAGTTTATCAAAGCATACCGTTGATATTGTGAAAGGATTTTATACAAGTGACGAAATAAGCTGAGCAATGCCGGGGATTAAGGACTTTATATCAGTGAAAGACCACAGCACAGGTATTAAAGAACATGTTGCAAAAAGGTTGATGCTTAATAATTTAAAAGAAGCCTATGAAGTTTTCAAAGAAAAATTCCCAGCTGTAAAAGTAGGATTTTCTAAATTTGCAGAGCTGAAACCCAAAAATTGTGTGCTAGCAGGCCAGAGTGGAACACACTCAGTCTGTGTGTGCACTACTCATCAGAATGTGAAGCTTATGTTTGAAAATGGAAGAATGAGCTCAATGACAGATGGAAAAATAAAAACATACAAGGACTGCCTGCAAATGATGGTTTGCAGCCCCCCACCATCAACTGACTGCTTCTTTTCAACTTGTGTGTCATGTCCGGGTACCAGAGGGATTAGAGAACTTTTGGAAAAAGCATATGAAGACAATGCAATTGAGACTATCACATACAGACAGTGGATCTCTGTGGATCGATGTAACTTAGAAATTATCCAAAAACCGGTTAGTGAATTTATTGATGTATTTTGTAATAAACTTCCTATCTTACTTCGTCATCACTTTATAGCAAAAGAACAAAGTGCATTTTTGAGACACACAAAGGAAAATCTTCTGGAATGTGAAGTAGCTGTTATTTGTGACTTTTCTGAGAATTATTCTATTATTATACAAGACGAGGCACAATCATATCATTGGTCGAATACTCAGGCAACCATTCACCCTTTTGTGGTATATTTTAAAGAGAAGGAAGTTGAGCAATTAAATTTCGTAATAATATCAGACTGCCTCAACCACAACACTACAGCTGTCTACCTGTTCCAGAAAAAATTGATGGAATACTTGAAGTGCAAATTTCAAAGACCTGTCAAAAAATTCTTTTATTTCTCTGATGGCTCTGCAGCCCAATACAAAAATAAAAAAAATTTTATTAACTTGTGTAATTACAAGCAAGATTTTGGAGCTGAGGCTGAATGGCACTTTTCAGCTACAGCACATGGCAAAGGTCCATGCGATGGGCTCGGGGCCACAGTAAAAAGACTAGCCGCCAGAGCAAGCCTACAAAGACCGTATCAGGATCAAATCACGAATGCAAGGCAATTATTTGAATGGTCACATAAGAACATAGCTAACATCGACTTTGTATTTGTGACCATTGAAGAATACATTAAAACTGAAGAACAACTGGCTAACCGGTACGATACAGCTCTAACTATATCAGGAACCCAAAAATTTCATGCCTTTATACCTCTCAGATGTGGAACCAAAGTAAATGCAAAGTTATTTTCTTCTGCAGATGTTTCAAGCATATTTCCTGTTTTGAAGGACGTTCAGCAGACATCATTTTCAGACATTAGTGGGTATATAACATCTATCTATAATGAGACTTGGTGGTTGAGTTATGTTCTGGATAAAGATGAAGACAGCAGTCAAGTGCAAGTTACATTCCTCCATCCTTCAGGTCCGTCATCCTCATTTATATATCCCACACCACCTGACACACTGTGGATCCCATTTTCAGATGTAATGTGCAAAGTGAACCCCACCACTCAGACTGGCCGAACATACAGTTTACCAGACAGTGAACTAAACAAATGTGTGGGTATCTTCCAACAATTGAAGTCTTCATAAATTAATTTGTTAATAATTAACTCATAAAATAAGGCTGAGAATGGTAAGTGTCTATGTGATATTCCTCTATTTAAAAAATTAAAAGTAATAGCCACTGCTTGTTTTATTGATATGTGTTGTTTGTTTCATTCAATAAACTGTACAAAATTTCCTCTGTTGATACTAATTCTGGTATTTTTCACAAAACGTGTATTTCTGAAGCCCTGTATCTCCTGATCCCATTGAGATCCCATCATAGAATTTTGCAATATGTATTAAGACATCACAAACAATTTTTGGTAATTTTTTGGAATTTTTAAAATTGCCACTTTTTGAAAAATTTAAAATTTAAAATTTAATTTTAAAATTTAAATTTTTTTAAAAATTTAACCCCTATGTTGTAGCATATCATAATAAAGCCCTATTCAACAGCTTTAAAATGAGACCAGTCCCAGGTTAATATCACCACTGGTTGCGAGCCTATAGGCATTTTAATGTGTTAAAGTATGGTGTTTTTTCAAAGAAATTTAAAATTTAAAAAATTTATAACTTCAAAAATAATTGGGCTATGTAACTGAAATTTGGTATTTTTTCATATGTCTATGATATAATGCTGCATACCAAAAATCATGAAAATCTGAGACATCAAGTCTGAATCAGTGTGTTGATTTCACATGGAATGACCCGTAAGCAAAAAACCTACCAGAGTCAGGTGCTGGATCTCCTGGAAGTTTCATTAAGTATCCTGTGGCAGGAATTGTTTCCTTCTCTTGTTTTTTAGCCTACTTTCCCGTTAAAAATAAAAGAAAGACGAAAAAAGTATTAAAAGTAGCTTAATGCATCTAAAAAATATCGCCAAGTCTAAAAAATATCGCCAAGTTAAAAAAATAAAAAGGTAAAATAAATATCGAAAAATTAAAAATTTGAAAGTAGGGTATTGAGATGGGGAATTTGTGTGTCGGTCTGTCTGTCCCCCCTAATAACTTTTGAATGAACATTCATTCCGATTTGGACAAACTTTTTTTTGTTAGAAAGATCTCGGCGAGTACAGCTCATTCCCATATTTGATTTTTCGATTTGAACAATTTTTGGTTCAACTTTGAACCGTTCAAACAACCTGTCCCGCGATGCTAACTTTTGAATGAAGCGTCCGATTTGAACAAACTTTTTTTTGTTCGAAAGATCTTTTCAAGGATATTTCATTCCCGTATCTACATTTTCGATTTGAATAATGTTTCGTTCAACATTGAACTGTTCAAACAAGCTGTCACCCCTAATAACTCTTGAATGAACAGTCCGATTTAAACAAACTTTTTTTTGTTCGAAGCATCTCGGCAAGGATACTTTACAGGGCTCTCACCAAGTCACTTTTTTCACTAAAAGTCACCTTTTTTTTCATTGGTCACCAAAAGTCACTTTCCAAGGCCAAAAGTCACTTTTTTGGGAAAAATGTTGATTTTGTCACTTTTTTGGTCATTTTTTTTTTTTTTTAAATCTGACCAAGTGACAAATATTTTTTGAACTTTTCTTTCGACCATCAAAATCGTCGCTCAGTACCGATACCGTACGAGGGCTAGAGGAAGAAAATTCTTTTTCCCCTGGATGACCCTATGGATGATGAAACCGAAAAAAAAACAGCAGTTCTTTCATTCACTTGTCCAAATGTTTTGCTTTTCCCGCTTTTTTTATAATTTTGGACCGATTAGTTCGCTTTTTATCGTTTTGGTCCGATTAGTCCGCTTTATTTGTATTATTTAAATAGAACAAAAATTGCAGAAGAGAAAGTCTTCTGTAATCACAACATTTTATCAAAAAAAAAAAATTAAGACTGATGAAATTTAAGCTTTTGTAAACTGCTGTCATTTTACGTACCGGGGTGACTGTTTTCTAAAACTTTTCCAGTATTTTCTAGAACTTCTAATTTTTAGTTTTAACATTTGTTTTAAAGTTAATTCCAATGTAGAAATTTTCTTGAATTCCTGCTACATGTTTTTTCCTTTTCTGATCAGTTCTTTGTTTAATAATAGCTTGTTTAAATGTCTATTCCATTGTCGTAAAAGCATTTCAGCTCTTGAGTGATGTGTTAGTTGAAAGTATGCTTACTGTATATTTTTCAAGCATTTAACTTATAGTATAAAAAAAAACCATGCATATACAGGGTGTCCACTCCAATCGTGGACCAATAGCTAATTTCTAAACCGTTAGAGATAAGCATATAGTTTATTTAGGAAAAAATCTCCAAATTATGAAAGGAATTTTGGGTCTATTCAATGTTTTTCAAAAAATCATTTTGAAAGAGTTACGAAATTTAAATTTTTATACAGCCCCCCAGTCTTATCAATCATATTTAGTAAAACATTCTTGACACTGTAACGTTTAAAACTAAAAAAAAATCACTCTTCTACCACAAAAATTGACCGAGTTATGACGTTTTGAAAAATCAAGATTTTGAAGGATTTCGCATAGGGTCCCTTAAGTGATCTCTCGATGACGTCATGAAACAATGCAAAATCTTGTTTTTTCAAAACGTCATAACTCGGTCAATTTTTGTGGTAGAAGAGTGATTTTTTTTTAGTTTTAAACGTTACAGTGTCAAGAATGTTTTACTAAATATGATCAGGGGTCTGGCCAGAGGAAATTCGGGTCCGTTAACGGACCCTTCACAAAAATACGATCAAGCAAAACGGACCCTTCACAAAAATACGATCAAGCAAAACGGACCCTTCACAAAAATACTATCGAGCAAAACGGACCCTTCAAGCGAAATGGACTCTTCACAAAGTGATGATCAAACAAACATACATTTCACACATTATTCATTCAAAAAGCAAATCTGAAATCAAAATAATGCATAGCATATTTCTGTGTAAAAGCTCATAACTTTTGGACCTTTTCTGTCAGTACTTCCTGCCTGCCCTGCGATGCTCTGGCAAGCAAAAAATATTTAGTGTAAAATGTAGCACTTTTGTTGGTTTCTTTTAAAGAAATTAACAACTTAAAAAAGATAGTTGTTTTGCTTTAATGGTTCTGCTTGTTTGTTTTATCATATGCAAATCAAAGCTGCTTGCTGTGATGTTGCTGTTATGGATTTCTCTGGAAGTGCAGAGTAAGGATTTTTCTCCCTGGATGGATGGACTTAAACATAAAGGAAATAATGATAATAGCAATTATCGGCGGAATGAACTTGGAACTACAAACAGATAGCTAGGGTTGGAGAAAAAATGGGATTGCTTCTGGGTAGAGCGATCAGCTATTTAAAATTAAAATTATCTCCATCTGAGGTTTTTGGTGCGATGTTTTGACCTTATTTTGGCAGAATTTTTTTTTTATTTCATTTTTTTTTAATGCTTACAAGGGTGGTGTTTTGGTTATATTCAGGAATTCATGTATTTTTGCGTCTGTTAATATTGGAAGTCTGGTATTTTTTGTTTTGCTATGTTTCCCTACCGTATTTTTTCCTCCGATATTTTGGCGAATATGTCGGTGATTATTAATGACATTCATCATATAAACCTGATGAAATGTAGCTCTGAATTTTTTGACTTTAATAAATTATTAAAAACCGTTTTTATATTTCTGATGCTTTCATTTTGAAAAAAAGCGATCTCTGCATCCGATATGAAAATCGAATTTTACTTACTTTTCAAGCTAATTACTCTTTATTAGGAGGCAAATAATTGAAAATTCGCTTTATTTTTTGCTCAGATCACTATTTTAAATTATTTAAAGCAAAATTAACTGTTCTTTTATGAGTCTAAACGATCGTTCCATTTTATTTTTGCATTAATTGTGTTAACAGACATCAATAATATGTTTACCATCGACCTTTAAAATGCAATTGTAAAAAAAATTCACCAAAAAAAATTATTTTATATTCCGTTTTTATGCTTTTGATGTCACTTGAATGATCACTTTGAAAACTGCAATCTCTTTGCATCCGCTACAGAAATCGGACTTTTCGCATTTTTGATGTTTAATACGCTTTTTTAAGAGGAAAATAAATGAAATTAATTTTTATTTTTTATTAAATTCAAGAAAAAAAAAATTTTCTGCAATTTTTTTTTTTCAAAATTGTTTGATTTTTCACAAAATTATTTAGTTTTTCACAAAAAACGGACCCTGTGAAAAATCCTGGACAGACCCCTGATGATTGATAGGACTGGGGGACTGTATAAAAATTTAAATTTCGTAACTCTTTCAAAATTTGATTTTTTGAAAAACATTGAATAGACCCAAAATTCCTTTCATAATTTTGAGATTTTTTCCTAAATAAACTATATGCTTATCTCTAACGGTTAGAAATTAGCTATTGGTCCACGATTGGAGTGGACACCCTGTATATTAGAGATGAGCCGGGCTCGGCCCGAGACGGACTCGGGCCCTTTAACTTCAAGCAGCTTTCGGGCTCGGGCTCGATCTCATTTTTCGATAGTCAGTTTTTATACAAATACAACGTTCGCGGAATAAAATATTGGGGTACTTAAAGAGCGTGAGAACAGTTTTTCTTCGTGGAATGGCAGAATTGGTTTGTTCAGGAAGAGTTTCAGAGAAATGACATCTATCACCTTATCTCTCACTCCCACGCATCGTTTCTCAGCTTCCGCGCATCGGAATGCAAGTGATCTGCTGGGCTGGGGTGTAAATGGTCAGTAGAATGTGGGGACAAATGACGCAAACCCCCGTGGTGCTTGAAAGGCCATTAAGAGACAGAAGTCATAAAACGTTTTTCTCTGATTGAAGGTTGACTGTTGACAAAATTCCTACGAATCTGGAAGGAGTGTTGTAAATAGTCATAGGGGGGGCGGGGACTTATAATATATTGATACACTTATAATATATTTGCGATTGCTATCACGATATACCATATGGCAGTGCATCCCAAATGGAAATTAAAAATATATATTGATGTTTGATGCACTCGGGCTCGGGCCGGATCGGGCTCAAAACAAGACAATATCACTCGGGCTAGGGCGGGCTCGGATTAAAAATTCTCGGGCTCGGGCGGACTCGGGCCTTCAAAAGTGAGCCCGAACTCATCTCTAATATATATGCATGTAATTGGGCAGTTGCTTTCTTTTCATTGTCTGAGGACTATCTTAGTTTATAGAATTTTTTTTTATTTTATTTACTTATTTTATAGTCAAAAGATTCCCCCCCCCCCTCCTGCTTTGAAATATGTGATTTGACCTGAATATGAAAAATATTTTAAATTGTCAAAGCTATTTGTAGTAAATCTGCAGCCAGTTTTGAAAAATGTAATTCTTGTATAGTATTCTTATCTCTCGACTATATCATACCAGTTTCTCTTCAGAATTTTGTTTTCAGTAGAATTTTGGAATAGGTGCATTAGCAAAATAGTATTTTTTCACTTTAGAAGTTTATCCTGCAGGACCAGCTATGATTTAAAACTATTGGTTTCCTGAATTTTACTTTTAGTATCCGGGAACGTTCTAAGTTAACTTATATTTGGAAATGTTTATAATATTCTTTGTAAATGCAATGCACCATTAATTTTGCTGATTGTTTTCAAGTGTTCGGCACATGCTCATTTATTATCTGAATGTTTTCCATACTTTTCATTTTTTCATTTTTTTGTAATCAAGCATTCTACAGAATATTTTACCTGCTGTCATAGATAGATTCCAAGTTTAGTTAATGTTTTCTAAATTGTTAGTATAGTCAGACCAGTGGTTGAAAAAACTAAAATTAATTTTGTTGCCTGCTGCAACTACTTTGTTATAAATGTAGTTAACTACCAGGGGTCTGGCCAGAGGAAATTCGGGTCCGTTAACGGGCCCTTCACAAAAATACGATCAAGCAAAACGGACCCTTCACAAAAATAGGATCGAGCAAAACGGACCCTTCACAAAAATAGGATCAAGCGAGACAGAACTTTCACAAAATGCTGATCAAACAAAACAGACATTTCATACATTATTCATTCAAGGAGCAAATCTGAAATCAAAATAACGCATAGCATATTTCTGTGTTTAAATCCCATAATTTTTGGGCCTTTTCTGAAGTTAAAGAAGCGAATTGCCTATCCGACAATTTTGCGAAAAAAAAAAAAGTGGGGGCACTTCCTGCCTGGCAAGCGATAAATCTTTAACATAAAATGAAGCACTTTTTGTTGGTTTCTTTTAAAGTAATTAACAACTTAAAAAAGGTAGTTGTTTTGCTTTACTAGTTCTTGTTTGTTTTATCATATGGCAGTTACAATGGCTTGCTTGGATGTTGTTGTTATAGATTTCTCTGGAAATACAGAGTAGGGGTTTTTCTCACTGCTCTTGACTTAAACAAACAAACAAAATAATAATAATAATTATTATAGCAATTATCTGCGAAATGGACTTAGAACTGCAAACAGATAGCTAGGGTTAGAAAAAAATGGGATTGCTTATGGTAGAGTGATCAGCTATATATAATTATAGCATCTGATGTGTTTGCTGCGACATTTTGACCTTATTTTGGCAGAAAATTATCCGTTTTTTTTTTTTGCTTACAAGGGGGTGGTGTTTTGGTTATATTCAGGAATTAATGTATTTTTTTCGTCTGTTAATATTGGAAGCCCGGTATTGTCTGTTTTGCTACGCCTCCCTACCGAATTTTAGGCGAATATGTCGGCGATTATTCATGACATTCATCATATAAACTTGATGAAATGTAATTCTAAAATTATTTGAATTTAATAAATTATTTTTATACTTATGATGCTTTCATTTTGAAAAATGTGATCTCTGCATTCGATATGAAATTCGAATTTTACTTATTTTTCAAACTAATTACTCTTTATTAGTAGGCAAAAAAAAATGAAAATTCGCTTTATTTTTCGTTCAGATCACTATTTAAAATTTTTTGAAGCAAAATTAACTGATCTTTTATGAGTCTAAATGTTAAATGCTGAATGGATCGTTTTATTTTATTTTTGCATTAATTGTGTCAACAGACATTAATAATATGTTTATCATGGACCTTTAAAATGAAATTGAAAAAAATTTATCAAAATAAATTCGTTAATATTCCATTCTAATGCTTTTGATGCCATCACTTAGCAAACTGCAATCTGTTTGCATCCGCTACAGGAATCGGATTTTTCGCATTTTTGATGTTTAATACGCTTTTTTAAGAGAAAACTAAATGGAATGTTTTTTTTATTTTTTATTAAATTCAAAAAAATTTTTTTTTTCAAAATTGTTTGATTTTCACAAAATTATTTGATTTTTCACAAAATTATTTAGTTTTTCACAAAAAACGGACCCTGTGAAAAATCCTGGACAGACCCCTGACTACAGCTGCAACTACTTTTTTTTTTTAATGTAGTGACTTTACAGGGTTGCAAAAAAGCCGGCTTTTTTTTAAAAAGGCCAGACCGGCCGGCTTTTATTAAAAAAGCCGGTCTTTTTTGGCCTTTTTTTAAAAAAAGCCGGTCTTTTTTGGCCTTTTTTTAAATATTATACTTTACACTTATACTTTTGACTTCTATGCATTTTAATCAGGTAACCCATATCAATTTAAGTAATAAAACAATACTTTTGTGAAATGATAAAAGAAATATTTACACAAAAACTGCAAATCATTATAAAACATCAAATAATAATGTCATAGCATATCACTGCTGCTGGATTAGTTGGTTTGAATTTGAATAAAATGCAAAGAGCAAACTTCCCTTTATTTAAACTCTGCTAAAAAGAAAAATATTAGAATTGTCTGAAGACACATGTCAATTGGACAAAAAAGCCCATCCTGCACTATTTGTAAAATGATATGAAGGTATCATGACCAGCACTCTTTAGTGAAAGCAAGGCATTATCTCCATTCCTAGAAACTATGGCCCCTTAATAAAAGGGAAGGCAAACCCTGTGTCCTTAAGCAATACAGGAGTCTCAGAATTCAGTAGAGGCTTGTGCGTATACTTAATGATATTGTTCATATAAGCGCAATTTTTATTCCAATATGTTTATTAAAATATGCTTTGAAAAAAAAAAAAAAAAGACAGATTTACAAAAAATTGATCTTTTTAAAGTGTTTTAAATCAAAAAACCAGTCAGGCTTTTTTTTTTTTTTTTTTGCCTCTTTATAATCAGATATCTCTGATTCAAGTACTTCCCTTAAACAAGTGCTTTCAAAACTCTTGAGTTACTAGAAACTAGCATTTCCCGCTGCCATGTTGCCTAAAGTAAAAATTTTAAAAAGACTGTTGCATCGACAAGTTTACTCTTTTTTTTTGCACTATTTTTTATGTATACAATAATAAAAACATTACTTCTGAAATCTGTATCATTCCAGTAGAATTTAAATTCATTCACTAATATAGACCTGTTGGTTTCTATGTATACATAAAAAACTTTTTATTTTTTAAACAATTGTTTTTCAATTAAGAAGCAGATAAAAGTTTTTGTGACTTAAAAAAAAGCAGAAAAAAATATAAGAGTTCATTTTTATTTCAAGACTAAACCAGATAACTGCTAACAACAGCAGCAGAATCATGTGAGCTTTTGAATACTTTGACGAAAACTCATTTACGACCATTTACATTCCATTGAACAAGACTAATTACCTGATATAGAACAATAGCTTTATTTTTCCATTTTTGTAACAACTATCTAATTTTTAGTCTTGTGTCATGGAATTTGTCAACAGAGCTGTAATTGTATTAATAATATAATTTTCATTGTAAGTAAATTAAAATAAAACACCACAAAAAAAAAAAAATCCTAAAAAAGCCAGAGTTTTTAATAAAAGCCGGCCGGCTTTTTTTGGCCCGGCTAAAATGTATCAACCCTGAGTGACTACAAACTACTTTTAAATTGTAGTCGCTACTTCACAACTTTTTAAAAAAAAAATAAATAAAAAGCATACACCGTTTGAGGTTCGACCGGAAAAATGCAAAAAGTGGTTTGAATAAATTAACTCATTTGAATATAGAATAGAACTAGAAATTATCCTTGAATTTATTTGTTACTTCTTTTTTTTTCTTTTTTTTTTTGCTAAAATTTGTGCTTTTTAGATTTTTTTACTATTTTTAGGAATATTCACCACAAACAATAAAGGATTCAAAAGTCGAAAAATTGAAAGAATTCAACCTTCATTTTTTTTTCTTGCCAGGGAATATTTAGGAACATGAAAATTAATTATGATGCCAAATAAACCAATGACATCAAACAGATAGAATGTATGCATTGAGTTACCGCCCATAAGCCAGGGCTAAGGCAGAACTGAAGCAAATGCACCCACAGCTCGATCATAGCACCCTAAGACTGCAGTTTCGTCCTTATTGTGGACTCCTCAGTAGGGCGGGCCGAAATAGGCCGAAAATTTTTTTTTTTCGAAATCTATTTTTGGGTAGCGCGTAAAAGTTGCGTAGTGAGCTAGTTAGCACTCTTAAGAAATTTCTTGAATATTAAAAAATATCTAGCCGGCGCTCATTGACGATGAAAAAGCAAAAAAGAGAAAAAAAAAAGAATTTTTGTAAAAATTTTATTTTAAAAATAAATTTGAAATAGTTTGCTGGAATGCAACAAAAATGCTAAATAATGAACCAGTTTTAGCCCATAAAATGTTTCATTGATTTTACTGTACATTTAACGACACTTTTCTGACACCAAAAATTGGAGAAAAATGAAAAAAATATTGGATTTCTTTAAAAACCAATCTGAAAATAATTCTTAAAAATTAATTCATAGTGTCATTCATTAATTCTTTAAAAATTCATACTCCCATTCATTATTTAATTCCTCAAAAACCATTTCTTCATTCATTAAAAATTAATCCATTAAATAGCACTATTAATAATAATAAGCACCTGATTATCATGTAATGCTATCACATATTTTCTAGAATAACATATTAAAAAAAAAATATAGAAATTTGATTCATAATACCTCAAGTATAATGAATATTACTTTTTTGAATAATATTGTCCTTTGTTTTCAAAAGATGGAAGTTCTTTCCTTGCGTGAAGTTTGGCCCGAATATATCCATCTCGAGCAGTTTCACCATAAACTTTTGTTGCAGCTTCTGTCATCAGTTTCACACAGCGTTCCACGGGCTGTGTGTGACAGGGAAATTTCTTGAAAGTTAAGTCTGAGGGGTGTTCTTTACACATTTCTTTCAAGTCTTGTTCATTTAGATGCATCGTAAGGGGTGGCTCTGTTATAGGAAAGTTTTCCCAATTAATTAAATCAACATAATCAAGGGCTTCAAAATTAAGTTTAGGAAGCTTGAAAAATTGTACGTCATCCGAGTTTTTAAGCTTTTTACTTCTAGTGTGGAGAATGCGCCTAACTGCTAGTTCCCGAATGTGTTTTCTAGGGTCAAACAACATTGTTAACAACAGATGTTCAGGATGAGCGAAGTACGCATTGTTGGAGAGAACTTTGAAGATTAATTGCTGAACTTTCTCTGGAAACTGCCTTGTAAGGGAAATCATTTTTATGAAATACTGAGCACCATACTGTCAGTTCGGTTTCAATCTTATTTCGAACCACATTGGAGCATAAATTAACACTACGTACTTGACCAACAGTTTAAAATTTTCTGATAGATTTGGCGTGCTTATGTACAAACGTAGCAAACGATTTGCAGTAGTCAGCCATCGTGCGTGACTGAGTTTTCCTGGGCTACTGCCAGCCACGCTAGAAGGGCAACTGCCATCTTAAACTGCTAGACATATTCTGTATAAATACTCAGTACTTAAACTGAAACTCAGTACTTTTTATGTCTTTCATATCCAAAGACAAAATATTGCAGCCAATTTTATCGAATTTGACCAATTTTTTTTTTCACAATCCTTGAGAAGCTGACCTATGGGTCCAGAGTAGGAATATGGTCCCTTTGTGCAGCCGTCCAGTTCCATAATAAGATGCCTTAGTGGCAACTCATTCGTATGTAGTAGACAGATGCAAAGGTCTTTTGATGTGTGCCTCAAGCAAACGAATTGCTCCTCCTTTTCACCCCATATTCACATTCGTTCCGTCACATCCAATAACTGATAAAATGAGCAAGCTCATATTATACTTCTTTGCAAAGTCTATAATACCTTGCGAAATTTCTTTTGCACTTTCACCAGCTGTTAGCGATATATGACCGATGTACTTACTACCTGGTTCTTCTATCAGTACTACATGGGCTTCAGATGCTAATGTTTGATGGACAGATGTCTTTTGAAGGGTGTCATCTTTGCGGCCGTCAAAATACAAACTCTTTATAGCTGTTCCTTTAACAACTCTTAAATCCTTTTCTCTTAGTTCTCTCCTTTTTTTCGCAACTTCCCTCCTCACTTTGTTTTTATCAACTATGTATGTTTGTTGCTTTGGCGAAACTAAGTCGAAATCAGCGAGAACTGCTGTGGTAATTTTGGCCACTGTTATATTTGACGCGCCAGTTAGATCTGCAGCTAAGGCTGTATGAGGCATAGAAAGTCTCATTTGACTTGTCGATGCTGATGGCTCATCAGTGTCATCAGTTCGCTTCCGTTTACTGGAAAGCGGATAAGTCCATTTAAATTCTTCATCTGTATTTTCTGTACTTTCTCCTGATTCAAGCTCAGTTTCAGGTTCATTCAAGGTAGTAGTACTCTCAAATTTTAAAAAAGTAGAAAAAAAAAAGGTTAAAGATTTAGCATTTGTGTAACAATTTTTCTTTGAGTGTGTGCATTTTTTAAAAATTTCGAATAAAAGTCGCTTAAAATTGCTTGAATTTTCAATGTATATTCTAAGTAACGCATTACGTAACATTTCCGTATTAGTATTTATACTACTTTTTAAAATATTATTACAAAGAAAAAAAAACTTTTTTTCTCTGTTTTTTAGTCTTAAAAGGGTGCAGCTAAATATTCTACGAAATGTATAAACTTTTTGAGGGTCACACCTGATTCTCTGACTGATATTTCCACTGTTTGCTTGAAATAGTTTCAAACGTATTTATTTTCTGAATTTTTTTTTTTTTTTGAAAAAAAAGTACATTTTTGCTCTTTTTTTCCACTTTTCTAGGCCAATGAGCGCCGGCTAAATTTTAAACAAATTTAGCGAATTTTTTCGAGAGTAATAACAGGCCCATATAGCAACTTTTCCACACTACCCAAAAACAGATTTCCAAAAAAAAATTTTTCGGCCCACCCTACTCCTCAGTTAGGAATAGCCAATGATCGAGCTGGAGGCGAAAATCCTCTTATTGTAGCTAAGATTACCAACAAACTGGTAGATAAAGTGAATTTATCTTACCTGCTAGCGTCCGCAAACCATGGTGCGTCCCAATGGCTCAAACCATGGAGCCCCACCATGGTTTGTGGATGCTCGCTGTAAGATAAATTCACTTTATCTACCAGTTTGTTGGCAATCTTAGCTACAATAAGAGGATATTTGCCTCCAGCTCGATCATTGGCTATTCCTAACCGAGGAGTCCATAATAAGGACGAAACTACAGTCTTAGGATGCTATGATCGAGCTGTGGGCAGGGTTGGCAAGTTTTTGACAGTCGGAGGTTTTATCCGGTTTTAACCGTGGTTTTTACCGTCATGTCAAAAACCACTTTTTGACATGGTTTTTGACATAAGTGTCAAAAACCTAAATTTCTGTCCAAAACATGTTTAAATTTGATATTGATAATCAAAAAACATTTTCAAATGAATTTGACAATTTCTGATTTCAGACACTGAAGTAAACTTTTGGAGTTTTAGGTTATTAAAATAAAGTGTAATAAGCAATCCTAATCATAATTGAAGGGCTGGGGAGTAAATAATGGTAACTAGCATTTTAAAAAATCAAACATATGGCTTTGAATATGGCTTTATTGCTTCGAGGAATTACTGTAACAGATTTTTTTATTTTAAAAATGAAGTGGGTACATTAATTAAGTGCTGTGTGTCTTGGGTATACTTAATAAATTTTTACAAGTGATTTTTTTAATTTTAATTTGAAATAATAAATTTTAACTAATAAATAAATAAATAAAATAGTTTGATCAAAAATATTTAGCAGATTTGTACACTGAGTACTAATTAATTTAGTTTTGCTTTTACTCAAAATAAAAAAAAATCACTTTGATGTAAAGATTTTTAGATTGATAAAATAGCTAATTAATAGTTATTAAAACATTTAAACAAAACTACTTTAAAAACTGGATTTAACTTTTAATACTTTTAACTTTTTTCATGGCATAACAAGTTAATTTAAAAGAATGAGAATTAATTTTCATTAAATTTATTAATTTAATTTTTATTAAACTTGACTGATGAGATAACTAATTGATAGTTTTTAAACATTTAAACAAAACTTCTTTAAAAAACTGGAAGTAAGTTTTAATATTTGTAACTTTTTTCACGTCATAACAAGTTAATTTAGAAGAATGCGAATTAATTTTCATTAAATTTATTAATTTAATTTTTATTAAACTTGATTGATAAGATAACTAATTGATAGTTATAAAAACATTTAAACAAAACTACTTTAAAAGCTGGATTTAAGTTTTAATATTTAACTTTTTTCACGGCAAAACAAGTTAGTTTAAAAGAATGAGAAATAATTTTCATTAAATTTATTAATTTAATGTTTATTAAACTTGATTGATAAGATGCATAAATTTTATTTAATATTTTTCAGGATGAGAAACCTTATATGTTTATAAAAAATCTCAATAACCACTGTATTTGAGTTTTAGACAGGTTTTTGACGTTTTCGACAGGTTTTCGACGTTTATGACAAGTTTTCGACGGGTTTTCGACGTGTCATGTCAAAAACTGGTTTTTGACGTCAAAAACCCAACCCTGGCTGTGGGTGCATTTGCTTCAGATAGAATGCATTTTTCGCCAAAGGATGTACCTAAGGATCAGCTCATATTTTTATGTTTCTTATTTCACATTGCGTTCATTGTTGTACTCGTGCAAGATGTACACCAGTCAGAGTCAATTGAACCTTGTTTTGTTTCCTTCGTTCTCTTTTTTTATTTATTTATTTTTTTTTTTATTTAAAAGTAGTTTCCAGAAATCGCTACAAACTACTATTTTTTTGTATTGCACTACTCACTACTCTACTTTTTTTTAAAAGTAGTGCACTACATTACAAACTAAAAATTGTTGCTACTACAGTAGTTTCGCTACTTCCGACCACTGAGTCAGACACCCCTGGTATGTATGCTTGAGGCTGTTTTCTTGTTGTGATTATGATAAAAATCTCATTTTCAAAAAGTAGAAATATTTTTGTTCATTAATGAAAGAATAGTCAAGCATTTTTCTACTATTTCTATTTTTGAACAGTCTAAAGGGATGTGGTATGTACTTTTCTTGTTTAATTACTAAAAAAATGATGACACAGAATCAGGGTTGCAAAAAAGCCGGCTTTTTTTAAAAAAGGCCAGACCGGCCGGCTTTTATTAAAAAAGCCGGTCTTTTTTGGCCTTTTTCAAAAAAAGCCGGTCTTTTTTGGCCTTTTTAAAAATATTATACTTTTCACTTATACTTTTGACTTCTATGCATTTTAATCAGGTAACCCATATCAATTTAAGTAATAAAACAATACTTTTGTGAAATGATAAAAGAAATATTTACACAAAAACTGCAAATCATTATAAAACATCAAATAATAATGTCATAGCATATCACTACTGGATTAGTTGGTTTGAATTTGAATAAAATGCAAAGAGCGAACTTCCCTTTATTTAAACTCTGCTGAAAAGAAAAATATTAGAATTGTCTGAAGACACATGTCAATTGGACAAAAAAGCGCATCCTGCACTATTTGTAAAATGATATGAAGGTATCATGACCAGCACTCTTTAGTGAAAGCAAGGCATTATCTCCCTTCCTAGAAACTACGGCCCCTTAATAAAAGGGAAGGCAAACCCTGTGTCTTTAAGCAATAACAAGAGTCTCAGAATTCAGTAGAGGCTTGTGCGGAAAGAAAGGGTGAGATATCATTGGGAACAATCCTTCAAATTGAGTGACAGGAGCACCAATGTACAAAAGGATTAAAAGTTTAAAATCAAGATAAAAAGCAGGTGGCTGCACATTATTATACTAAAAGAAAGGATGCCTTCCTTCATTCTTTAGGAAGTGGAGAGCAGGTGAAAGAGCAATTTTAAAAAGACTGTTGCATCGACCAGTTTGCTCTTTTTTTTTTGCACTATTATTTATGTATACAATAGTAAAAACATTACTTCTGAAATCTGTATCATTCCAGTAGAATTTAAATTCATTCACTAATATAGACCTGTTGGTTTCTATGTATACATAAACTTTTTATTTTTTAAACAATTGTTTTTCAATTAAGAAGCAGATAAAAGTTTTTGTGACTTAAAAAAAAAGCAGAAAAAAATATAAGAGTTCATTGTTATTTCACGACTAAACCAGATAACTGCTAACAACAGCAGCAGAATCATGTGAGTTTTTGAATACTTTGACGAAAATTCATTTACGACCATTTACATTCCATTGAACAAGACTAATTACCTGATATAGAACAATAGCTTTATTTTTCTATTTTTGTAACAACTATCTAATTTTTAGTCTTGTGTCATGGAATTTGTCAACAGAGCTGTAATGTATTAATAATATAATTTTCATTGTAAGTAAATTAAAATAAAACCACCACAAAAAAAAATCCTAAAAAGCCAGAGTTTTTAATAAAAGCCGGCTTTTTTTCCTAAAAAAGCCGGCCTTTTTTAAGTGGTTTAAACCAAAAAAAGCCGGCCGGCTTTTTTTGGCCCGGCTAAAATGTATCAACCCTGCAGAATAGTAAAAAAATGTTTACTATTCTGTGTGTTCATGTTTCATAGTTGAAATAAAATGCTTACAATTTTGAAGTTTTGGTAGATAATATTTTCTGTGAATAAATTAAAATTTGAGTGTTATTTATGTTCAAAATATTACAGGTAAAGTCTTAAATAGTGATAAAATTGTGTACTTAGTATTTTAGTGGTAACAGTTTATTTTCGGTTGGTCACTTTTTAGTCCCTTTTTGTAAAAAATAGTCACTTTTTTTGCATCACATTCTTGGTGGGAGCCCTGACTTTATTACAATATTTAAATTTTCAATTTGAACATTTTTGGTTCAACATTGAACCGTTCTAGCAACCTTTCCCCACCTAATAACTTTTGAGTGAACCGTCCGAATGGAATTAACTTTTTTTTGTTTGAAAGATCTCGGAGAGGCTTTCCCATACATTCCCATATTTCGATTTTTGATTTGAACCAGTTTTTGTTCAATATGGAACCGTTCAGAAAAAAAAATTAACATTAGCGTCTACGGGGAATTAAAGTTGAATGTTGATCCTGAACTTAAGTCGGATTTCTTTCAAACTAACTTTGTAAGAAAATGCAGGGGTGATTGTGTTCCGGTATTTTACCGGATTTCCGGTATTTTCGTAATCGATTCAGGTATTTTCATGTTCGAAAATACCGGAAATAAAATATTTTTAATTATGCTTTTATTTTCCCACCTCTGGATTTTTTTTTTTCTTTTTCGAATTTTCGATGATTATACCTATAATTATTAATAATATTCATCAAATAGAAATGTTAAGATGAAAATTCTAATTGTTTTTTTACCTTAGTAAATTATTTTATTTGCATCCGATATGAGAATCAAATTTTTCTCACTTTTGATGCTTATTACCCTTAGTTGGGAGACAAATAAATGAAATGCAACAAAATGTAACAGATGCAACTTTCATTACATGCTTTCTCACAACAAACAGTAATTCTGTTAGACTTTTGCTTTCTCCTTAAAATATTTTTTTGGAGATAATTACTCATCACTAGCTCAAAAGTAACTTTATCACTCATTTACAATTTAATTAAATGCATGTACAATATTTTGACTAAAAACTATTTGAATATATGAAATGTGTTAGTTTATGAAAGGAAATTAATTATTATGTATGTATAATTATGAAATTAGGTGTGCTTAAGTAATAGGGGCCTTAGTTTTAAAAAAACACCCCCCCCCCCTTTTTCTTTAAAACTTTCAGGTATTTTTTTATGAACTCACAATCACCCCTGAAAATGGTTTTGATAAATAATGTTTGTAAAGTACTTTTCTGGGTAATCTTCTGTGAGGACTCTGATTCTGACTCCGCGAACATGGCTTAAATGCGGACTCAGAAAAAAAATGACTGAACGTGCAGACGATTTTTTGTTTATTTATTCATTTGTTTTTTATTATTATTATTGCAGACTATTTTTTTTGTAACAAAAATTTTTCATTCACGAGAACATTTTATTCTTCATTTATATTTAACTAGCAACGGATTAAAAGTGAAATTCGAGACATTTTATTAACGGAAGAGTTTTTTTTTTTTTCTTTCTTTGATAAAATGTGTTTTGATGCTCTTTGTACTTTTATTTATTTTATTATTATTATTATTGTTGTTTTTTTTTTTGAAAACGGTGGAGGATTTTTTCTACGGAGGAACTGTAACAGTTACACTGTGCGACAAAACTTTATTTATTCCTTAATTACTTTTTACGTGTCTATTTCATCTGATGAGATGGGTATATTTTGCTTTTCGAAATCAGCTCTAAGTGCTAAAAAGGTATGTTTGACGTAATTTTCAGTCTCAGATAATTAAGAGAATAATGATCAGATGCGAGATTGCCGATGTCGATGTATGGGAAAGTAGGCTCGTTTAGTTCTTGACAGAACTTCTTGTTGTTTGACTTTATTACTTACCGGCTGAAACACACATTTTACTTCTATAGATTTCTTTACATCTTCATTAACTATTTCTCCTGCCCACCATTGGTCATTAAATAGGATAGCAATCCATTCACCTTTTTGAAGAGACTGCTTGTGATGTGATAAGGGGATTTTATCTTTATTTAGCTCCTTATTTAATAAAAACATATCAACTTGTTTCGAGTCAGCATATGGGGAGTTAACACTACATATCACTTTTTGCTCATGAATTCTAAAGTGGTGCAAAAAAAATTAATGATGAATGACCCCCCCCCCCCCCCAAAAAAAAAACTATAATGATAATAAATAAAAGCAAAAAGAAAGTGAAAACAAGTATTTAAATGAATGAATAGCTAAAGTTAAGTGTAGAGTCCAGCACACTTTTTAAAGCACCATTAATATGATTTTTTAAAAATTTTTATGCATTTTTTTTGCTTTTTTATGTTAAATGGGGTATAAAATTAGAAAATAAAAATATTTATTGAAGTCTGTTTATTTAGAGCCACAAAAACAAAACTTTTTTATGTTTTTTTGTGCTGGACTCTACAGGTATATATTTCTGAATTCCAAACACAAACAAAATTTTATATTTGAAACTGAAAAAGTATGTGAGTGACTAAATACTTTTTCTATTTTCCCATTTCAAGCAAAAAAATGATAGCAAAATGGTTCATTTGTCATATATGGAAGATTTTATGGAATTTTGAGCTGTAGAGTCCGCAACACGAGTTTAACAATTTTCCTATTAAATACTGAATGTCTCTATAAATATCCAACCAAATTCAAAACAATCAACATATTCTCATAATTTAAACATTTAGCTTCAGGTATCTATTGCAAAAAAATTATACCGAATCAGTTTTGTTGCTGACACTTTTTGGACAAAATACTGTGAAATGGCCCTATAGCATATAGCAGTGCATTTCAGCAGCATATTTTAAGTACTGAAAATTGTATATTTGGATACATATATATTTAATTCCATTAGAAATGCAGCTACATTGTTCTTCTTAACACCTAGAAATTTACATAGGCATTATTGTGATGTCTAGATACTAGTACACTGTAGAATGATTCTGTTATAATTTATTTTAGATCAAAGAATTGGTTCTTGATAACTGTCGCAGTACTTCAGTTGAAGGTCTAACTGAAGATTTCATCAACTTAGAATCTCTCAGTCTGATCAATGTTGGTCTTACAAATCTAAAAGGGTTCCCTAAACTCCCAAATTTGAAAAAAGTAAGTATTTTCCATTTATTTTTCATGTTAGTCTGTAAGAATTTTGGCAAATTTTATAAAAATTGAAATTGTGTTGCTTTTAGCTGGAACTAAGTGACAACAGAATATCAGCTGGTTTGGATAATCTAAATGGCTGCCCAAAATTAACACATTTAAGCCTTGGTGGGAATAAAATATCTACCCTTGATATTTTAGAACCTTTGGTAAGTTAGGAATATTTTTTATAAAGCTTAATGTTTAGTAGTCAGGGTTTTTATGCTCCTTCAATACTCCTTTCAATGATAAAAAGTTCTTCAAAATCTTGTTTTTCTCCCTCAAAACTCCTTCATTTTTATTTCTAAAATTGTGCAAACCCCGAGTAGTTTTTTAGAACTTTGCATGAAATTAAGTAGATGCATCAGTAAATGCGAGATAAACATAAACTGCTTAATGCATTTAATTATACAATTATTTTGCATGAATAATTTGGATTTAATTTGCATTTTATTTAGTAAATCTGAAAACATTATTGATATTAATCAATTTAGCTGTTGATGTAATTCTCAATGCTTTTGAAAATTGAAGTTGTAATAGGGTCAATCCATCTCAAATCACCCAGTCGTGTTGCTCAACATTTTTAATTCTCCTGATTCTTTTATCATGAATTACCTATGGGTAGACATGAACAAAACTGCAATTGAAAAAAATTTACATGCTATATTTTTTATTTGGCAGCCATTTCAAAATGGCGATTTGGCAAATTGATAGAAAAACAGGGTTTGCGAAAAATTTTATTGCCAAGTCGTTTTTAAAGATATCAAGATAATTTAAAAAACCAGTTTGTTCAGCATGAAATTACCTTTAAATACATTTTCTTTGAATTTCCCTATCATGTAAGAAAGTTGGTCAAAATCTTTCTCGAAAAACTAGGAAAAAACGTAGAAATTGGTAATTTTTAAGACCATAAATTTTTATGAAGGAAGAGAGACTCAGCAATATTATTTTATTTGTGTGTTTGAGTACTCATAATACTACCAGCAGCATAAGTTTTAGTCTTTAAAATGAACTCCTTTTTTTTCTACGGGTCTTCAAAAATGGCGGAAAACGCGAAAATGCCAATTTTTGTAGGCCACTATCTGAAAAGGGACTGAATGAAAATTATATAAAATGTTCCTAATACTAATAAGAATATCTCACAAAATAATTATGAGACTCAACTGCGTTTTGAGTTATTGAGCTGCGAATTTCAACAAAAACGCTACCTTTTTTATACACTCGTGCAATGCTAAATTAGCAACTAAGGCATAATGCTGAAATATATAAGTTAACAATGCACTTTTAATTACATCTATTTTTAAAAAATAATCGACAGTAGTACTAGTACTACCGTAAAATGAACTACTGTTCTTGAACTTACCCATATGTTTTATGCACTACAATGGTGTAAACCAGTGGTTCTCGACCTTTTTACAGCTACCGCCCCCTTTAGGGTTGAAATTTTTTTCAGCGCCCCCTTTGCGGGACGGATGTAAAAGTGAAGAAGGGGGAGTAGTTTTCTTGACTGGTTTAACTCTAAAATTTTGCCCAAACAGATAGTTAAAAAGCATAAGTTTTTTTTAATCTATAGTCATTTTTCTTTTCGTTAAGATGATTTTTAGAAAAAGCGGGTATTTTTCCCCCTCTAAAAAACTGTGTCAGTAACAACCAAGTGCCTAGAATGGGCCTTAATGAGTGCCTTAAATGAGTGAACCATTTTTATGGTAAGTAAGAACAACATGGTTTGAAATAAAAATGCATCGTTTTCAACTTTTTTTTGAAAACCAATATATTTTGAATAATTAATTACGTTCAAATAGTTCCTGAACAGTCCGATCCCAAACAGTCTTGCTCTTGTTTACTTGCAACTATGCAATACGCATCCCCTATTTATTATTTACAGATATAGGATTTTACTGAGGAAAGGCAATAACAGAGCCGTTCCTTCTATTTTTCCCAGGAGGGACAAAGACTTGAAACTATAGCCTGTATCTGTCACCTTTAAAGATTATAAATCAAATTTAAAAAAAAAAAACTAGCATAAGTTGAATTTACAAATCACGAGATAGGTTCAATTCAAAGAAATTCTTTTTGATTGATTTATTGCTTTGAAGGTTAGGTAACATAACAAAAGTTACAAATATGCTTTTGGCGACATCAGAGTAAAGACGGCGGTGAAATATCGAGGATATCCCCCGAAAGTCGTTTCGAAAATGAAGTCTAAAAAATGCAGTTTCTTTAATTTTAGGTTTCGTGGTGTTGACACTGAAGTTCAGATTCCGCCCCCCGGTGAAGCATATAAAATTGACGTAATTTTTGACAATTTTCTGGTAACATTAACTAGGGAGAAACAGGGCTCTGATTAAGATTTTTCGTAATTGAAGTTATTTAAAGGCTAAGTTTAGTAATGTTAGGGAGTCAGAGCTCCTGCTAATGTTCTCCGAAATTGAAGTATAAAAAACGCAAAATTTTAACTTTTTGTTGATGAAAAGGGAATAGTTAAGGTTCGAGAGTTTTCTGCGGAAGTTTTTTCATATTGCACTGTGAAAAATGAGATTGTGTACCTACCTACCTACCTTTGATGTTGTTAGGGGGGGATGCTCTAACAACATAAAAAGTCGGTCAAGTTAGGTGGCTCTCAAATTCAAGTGCTATTGTCAAATTTTAAGTTATCCTTCATGACATTGGGAGAAAGATCAGGGCTCGGAAGATATCCGCAGAAAATAAAATTTTAAGCAATCCCTTGGTGATATAATAGATGAGGATTTCCTGCCACCCCGCATAAAACATGTCCTCACAAGCACATTTGAAAATATACCAACCGCCCCCTTACAGCCCAAAATCTGTCCACCGCCCCCCTGCCGCCCAAAATAGTTTCACCGCCCCTCAACATCTTCCCACCGCCCACCGGGGGGCGGTATCGCCCCCGTTGAGAACCACTGGTGTAAACTATTGCACACATTAATGTTTCTTAAATATACTTTTGTGTTTAACTCTTAACTACTTGACAGCTGTAATTTTGGTTAAAGAGTTGAACAAACATGATATTTCATTGCACAGTTTATCACTTATGTTGTGTGTTCTTCCAGAAAACGTTGTAAGTTCCAATGAAGTAACTTTACGTACTATTTTCTTTGCGGGTACCCACTCAGTATCATTTTTTGACAGTTGAAAGGCAGTTTTTGGTCCAGAAGGATGAAAGAATTGCACCAAAATATCATTGTTAGCTTCACTTTTGTCTTCAACTTTTTCCATCCACCACTTCTCATCTCTCTCAATCTGATGATCATCAAAGCTCAAGATTGTGGAAGTAACAAAGCACCTGATTTGATTATTCTTTAAGGAAACATATCTGTGATAACCTCTTGTACCTTTCACTGTTAAACAACATATATGTATGTTTCTTCAGCTGTAATTGAGCGAATGGAAAACACACTGACTGAAAGATTTGAATATTGTTTAACAGTGAAAGATACAAGGTTATCACACATATGTTCCCTTAAATAACAATCAAATCAGGTGCTTTGTTACTTCCACAGACTTGAACTTTGATGATCATCAGACTTCAATACTATTTACAAATGTGTCGTCATTCACAAATAATGACTTTGTTGCCTGTATATAGGATGAGAAGTGGTAGATGGGAAAAGTTGAAGACAAAAGTAAAGCTAACAATGATATTTTGGTGCATTTCTTTTATCCTTGTGGACCAAAAACTGCCTTTCAACTGTCAAAAAATGATACTGCGTGGGTTCCAGCGAAGAAAATAGTACGTAAGGTTACTTCATTGGAACTCACAACTTTTTCTGGAAGAACACACAACATAACTGATAAACTGCAATGAAATATCATGTTTGTTCAACTTTTTAACCAAAATTACAGCTGGCAAGTATTTAAGAGTAAGAGAGAGACACAAAAGTATATTTAAAAAACATTAATGTGTGTAATAGTTTACACCATTGTAGTGCATAAAACATATGGGTAAGTTCATGAACGGTAGTTCATTTTACAGTAGTACTAGTACTACTGTCAATTATTTTTTAAAAACAGATGTAATTAAAAGTGCATTGTTAACTTATATATTTCAGCATTATTTAGCTTTGTCAGTTAAGATAATTTTAAGCCTTAGTTGCTAATTTAGCATTGCATGAGTGTATAAAAAAGGTCGCGTTTTTGTTGAAATTCGCAGCTCAATAACTCAAAACGCAGTTGAGTCTCAGTCATAATTTTTTGTGAGATATTCTTATTAGTATTAGGAACATTTTATATAATTTTCTTTTTTTCTCATTCAGTCCCTTTTCAGATATTGGCCTACAAAAATTGGCATTTTCGCGTTTTCCGCCATTTTTGAAGACCCGTAGAAAAAAAAGGAGTTCATTTTAAAGACTAAAACTTATGCTGCTGGTAGTATTATGAGTATTCAAACACACAAATAAAATAATATTGCTGAGTCTCTCTTCCTTCATAAAAATTTATGGTCTTAAAAATTACCAATTTCTGCGTTTTTTCCTAGTTTTTCGAGAAAGATTTTGACCAACTTTCTTACATGATAGGGAAATTCAAAGAAAATGTATTTAAAGGTAATTTTATGCTGAACAAACTGGTTTTTAAATTATTTTGATATCTTTAAAAACGACTTGGCAATAAAATTTTTCGCAAACCCTGTTTTTCTATCAAATTTGCCAAATCGCCATTTTGAAATGGCTGCCAAATAAAAAATATAGCATGTAAATTTTTTTCAATTGCAGTTTTGTTCATGTCTACCCATAGGTAATCCATGATAAAAAAATCAGGAAAATTAAAAATGTTGAGCAACAAATTTTATTCATATTGGGTGATTTAAAATGGATTGACCCAATACAATCTAAAATGTTAATTTTTACGAATTTCAGAAAGAATTTAAGGATTTAAAGTTCCTTGAGTTATTTAACTGTGAAGTTACTTCTGTAGAAGATTATAGAGAAAAAGTGTTTGCTTTGATCCCTAGTTTAAAATATTTAGACGGCACCGACCAAGATAATGAAGAATTTGATGAGGAAGGTAAGAAAATAATTTTAATTTGCTTTTCTTTGCAAAAGACATTTAAGTGACGTCATAGTACTCATGAATTGTTGTAACATGATACTTCCTTCTTCTAATGAGTTTTTTCCCCTTTATTTTGACACTGAGTTTTTGATATTACAGTAAAACCTCTCCAATATGGACATCAAAAGGGACCTAAATCTTTTCCGGTTTAAAGGGGTGTCTGCTTAAGGGAGGGACAAGAAAAGTGAATACAAAATTAGTTTTTACATAGTTTAATTATTACAGAGCAATTAACTACGCATATTAAAAGAAAACTTATTCCCTGATCAAGAGCTATACCTTTGTAACAGAAAAATAATGAAATTGAATAAGCTTTAGTTCATTAAAAGCATTTTCACCACTGAGGCGTATTAATTTTGTTAATTCATTAATGGGTTCTTCCTCATTTTCTATTTTCTCTTTCAAAGCCAAAGCTTTGCGAGACAGTTTTTCTACGGCGAATAGAGGACACATGATGCAACAGGGTCAAACCTGGTACCTCTTCCAAAACTCTAGAAATGAAACAAAATCATTCCAAGGAGCTTCACTTTTCCCTGGCAGTAATCCCCAATTCTTTCTATTCACACGCTTATGCTATGCCATTCTTTTTCACTTCAAAAGCCCTGTTGCTAGAATTAAGTGTGCATCACTTTTCAACAATTGACCCCGTTCATCGGGAACTGATCGAGTGCAGCAGAGGCTTAAGCAAAATCACGTTCTCAATATCTATCGTAAACACTGAAGAGCACATGGCGGCAGGACCCTATGATCTATAGCAGGGGTGGCCAACCCGCGGCACGTGTGCCATAATGTGGCACGGCATGAGTTGTAACAGTGGCACGCGATGACTTCTTGAAAAAATTCTAAAATTGAGGAAAAAAAGTCGATTTCAAAAATATTGATAAAAACTAAGGCAGGGATTCAAGTAAAACAGCACTGCGATCGCTTCGAATTGCAATTGCTACTGGAAATGAATTTCATTATCATCAACTTAACTTGGCACTGACGTCACTACGAGAGGAGCCAATAAGAGCTCACAAGCAGTCGGCGATCTCCTCTTATTCGCCAAGTAGGCTGTGACGTTTTATCTAGCTCGTTTTTCATAGGCAAACGTCACGCTGACGTCACGATGTTTTTATCAAGAAACGTTCTAATGTAATTCATTTCCAGTAGCGATTGCAGTTTGCAATCGCCTGTTTCACTTGAATCCCTGCCTTAAGCTCTTAAACTGATAAATATAATTAAATTATGACGATCAAATGTGAGGAAGCTGGCTTACAAATTGCCTGAACTACAATATTGCAAAGGACTTAGCGTTAGCTTTAAACATGCAACGAAAGCTGTGACGCTACAGACAATGCTTTGTAAAGTGTATTTGTGCTTAACTCAAATAAAACTTTTAATGCTGAAGAATGGATTCTTTATCTGCAATAGTTTCAGCTACGGGTGATGAAATTAAAAAAAAAATAACTCTGCAACTAAAACTAAGAGACCAGATTGGACAAAACTTGGTATAGTTGCACCAAATGAAGACCCTTAAATTGCTTTCGTTACATTACTTGCAAATTATTTGGGGAAAAAACTTCAAAAGTGTCATCTAACTATCTATCAAACTTCTTGCCAAACAATGAGACTTTTTCTCTGTTAGTGATCCTGTAGAAGTCACTGTGTTAATAAACTACGAATTAGAGCTCTGAATATTTTGTGAACTTTTCCGAGGAGAAAGAGGAGAGTGTGGCAGGTTACTCCTTCAGTGAATTGGCGATAGCCATTCTAAGGAAAAATAGTCATAAGATTTTAGAATTTTGGGGAGTGTTTTTTTTTAAATATCTGGAAGGAAAGCAATGGGGACTTGCTACTTAGGAATGAAGAATAGCAAATGAATTTAGCTATTTCATCTCTTATTATCCGTCGTTTAAGTAATTTAAATTTAAGATTGCACAGAAAAAAGTTTTCTTAACTAGTATAGGCCATCTACATTCATTTATGATGAAATTTCAGTTTCTTTTTCTATACTTTGGTGAAAAAAGAATGAAACATTAAAAATTAATACTAATTTCCCAATGGTATATGGAGAAAAATTTACACTTATTTTAAGTATTCATTCAGTGTTAAGTTTGGATAATTTTCAGGATGAAAAAAAAATGCTGATCTTTTCAAATTCTTTGTCTATTTCTCTGAAAGACACTACTTGTTATCCTTCCGAAATCCAAATCGGAATTACTGACTGTTTGCAATAGTAGTCAATTATAAGTTCTTACTTCAACAGAAAGTCATCCACCATATATAGAAATTTGGAAATTTGAACCAAAAGAAATATTTTCATATTTACACACATTAGCCGTCTGGTGCTGTTGTAGATTTTGTTCCAAATACGTTTCTAAACAAATATTCTTTTGTTATGAATGCATACAAATCTAAAATTCGTTGAATATTAATTGATAGCACTTAAAACACTTAAACTTCCTAGCATTCTCAAGAACTAATTTTATAATTAAAGATTTGGTAAAAAAGATACACTCATAAACCACATTAAGTACAGACTGTTTAATTTTTAGAATAGAATGTCTGATGTTTATTTCTATTTTAAGCATAAGAAAACTGGCAGAACTTTACTATTATTTTAATTTCAATTACTTGGATTTACGAGAAAAAATGTTTTATTTGAGTAAGAATTGCATAGTCAACCAACATAAAATTTATTTTTAACTTAAAAAAATTGCAGTTAGTTGGAAAAATACAATATGGCACGCTGAGCTTTTTCTCTCCAGATAGTGGCACTCTCCCTGAAAAGGTTGGCCACCTCTGATCTATAGTCACAGGAGTCTGGCCAGAGGAAATTCTGGTCCGTTAACGGACCCTTCACAAAAATGCGATCAAGCAAAACGGACCCTTCACAAAAATACGATCAAGCAAAACGGACCCTTCACAAAAATACTATCGAGCAAAACGGACCCTTCACAAAAATACGATCAAGCAAAACGGACCCTTAACAAAATGCTGATCAAACAAAGGTACATTTCACACATTATTTATTTGAAAAACAAATCTGAAAACAAAATAATGCATAGCATATTTCCGCGTTTAAGCCCAGAACTTTTGAGCCTTTTCTGAAGTTAAAAAAGCAAGTTCTGTCAAGAACTAAACGAGCCTACTTTCCCGTACATCGACATCGGCATTCTTGCATCTGATCATTATTCTCTTGATTATCTGAAACTGAAAATTATGTCAAACATACCTTTTTGGCACATAGAGCTGATTTCGAAAAGCAAAATATACCCCTCTCATCAGATGAAATAGACGCGTAAAAAGTAATTAACGAATAAATAAAGCTTTGTCGCACCTTTTAACGAGTGCAACTGTTACAGTTCCTCCGTAGAAAAAAATCCTCCATTGTTTTCAAAAAAAAATAAATAACAATAATAATAAAATAAATAAATAAATAAATAAAAGTACAAAGAGCATCAAAACGTATTTTATCAAAGAAAGAAAAAAAAAAAACTCGTCCGTTTTTGTTGCAAAAAAATCGTCTGCCAAAAAAAAAAAAAATAATAATAACAAATAAAATAAAACAAATGAATAAATAAACAAAAAATCGTCTGCACAGTCGGTCATTTTTTTTCTGAGCCTGCATTTCCTCCCGTTTGCGGAGTCGGAGTCTGAATCAAAGTCCTCACAGAAGATTACTCAGAAAAGTACTTTACAAACACTATTTATCAAAACCATTTTCTTACAAAATTAGTTTGAAGGAAATCCGACTTTAAGTTCAGAATCAACATTCAACTTAAATTCCCCGTAGTCGCTAATGTTAATTTTTTTTCTGAACGGTTCAATATTGAACGAAAAATGGTTCAAATCAAAAAGCGAAATATGGAAATGTATGGGAAAGCCTCTCCGAGATCTTTCAAACAAAAAAAAGTTTATTCCATTCAGACGGTTCACTCAAAAGTTATTAGGTGGGGAAAGGTTGCTTGAACGGTTCAATGTTGAACGAAAAAATGCTCAAATGGAAAATTTAAATATGGTAATGAAGTATCCTTGCTGAGATCCTTCGAACAAAAAAAAGTTTGTTCAAATCGGCTTGTTCACTCAAAAGTTAGCATCGCGGGACAGGTTGTTTGAACGGTTCAAATTTGAACCAAAAACTGTTCAAATCGAAAAATCAAATATGGGAATGAGCTGTACTCGCCGAGATCTTTCGAACAAAAAAAAGTTTATTCCATTCGGACTGTTCACTCAAAAGTTATTAGGTGGGGAAAGGTTACTTGAATGGTTCAATGTTGAACCAAAAATGTTCAAATTGAAAATTTAAATACGGTAATAAAGTATCCTTCCCGAGATGCTTCGAACAAAAAAAAATTGTTTAAATCGGACTGTTCATTCAAAAGTTATTAGGGGTGACAGCTTGTTTGAATGGTTCAATGTTGAACGAAAAATTGTTCAAATCGAAAATGTAGATACGGGAATGAAGTATCCTTGAAAAGATCTTTCGAACAAAAAAAAGTTTGTTCAAATCGGACTGTTCACTCAAAAGTTAGCATCGCGGGAGCGGTTGTTTGAACGGTTCAAAGTTGAACCAAAAATAGTTCAAATCGAAAAATCAAATATGGGAATGAGCTGTACTCGCCGAGATCTTTCCAACAAAAAAAAGTTTGTCCAAATCGGAATGTTCATTCAAAAGTTATTAGGGGGGGACAGACAGACCGACCGACACACAAATTCCCCATCTCAATACCCAGGGCTCGCATTCTTCCTAAATTTCCTAAAAAAATTCAAACCCCCTAAAATTCCTAAAATTGTACTAAAATTTTGTGGCATTCCTAAAAAAAAATTAGAAGATATACAGGAGCTCTTTAGGGAAACTTAAAATACCTTTCTCTGAAAATATTTCATCGCCAAAAACAAACTTTTCCCTAGATCTTTAATGTGATAAATAGACATTTTACAAAATATGTCGTTAGAAACATATTCTACACACTATTTTTAATCTTGGGACAGGCTTAAAATTCTTCCTCTTAAAACGAACTATTTAATCTTTAAAACAGCTGTTTTACCACTCTAGCTGAATGAAATATAACCTGCCTGTGAGTTTTTTCGACTTTGAGCTGTTTCTTACACGCCAGAGCTCGATTACTTGCGAATTTCGTTGTTCTGTTTTTTCGTTGTCAATCTGTTTGCATCCGCTTCTATAAAACTTGTTCATTTTAGTTTACAGTGCAAATTCACCGCTTCGATATCGATAATTTTATTCTTCCCATTAGTTTGAACCTTGTTTAATTTTCTTTCGTTTATAGATTATTTGTAGGCTCATCATTTAATGTCAACCCACTCAAAAATGTCAATCCTGTTGCATCTGAATCAGTTCAAACCATGACATTCTTAAATTAGCATTAGTTCTTATCAAACTTTGTTTATGGTTCAAAACAGATTTAAAAAAATTAAAAGATTTAAAATGTTGATAAGGATGTTTGGGATAGCATTAGAATTCAGGAATCAGGGAATCCAACAGATCTTGGAAACTTAGGCAACTGTTATAAAAAGATGTATGAATTGTACTAAGTCAATGAGGGAGAGAGGGATTCCTTTTCCTTACTTTCATTTTATATTCAAATTTAGGGTTATTATGTCAATTATAACTTAATTATTCCTACAGTTTAACATTTTTGCTCAACTGTTTTTTCATCACCATTTGCATACTTTTTCGGCTTTTAAAAGTACATTAACTTATCACGTCTTATTTATTGACAGTTTTAGCATAAATAAAATTGTAGCCTCTGTTTAATTAGATATTTAGAAATGTTTACATTACTTGAAATATCACAATACTCTTAGGGGGGAAAGAGAGGCAGAGTTGAAAAGCAATCATATGGTTTTTGACAATACATACTGGTTTCAAATCAAAAGATTCTTGTGGGTATGAAGAACTTTATGCATAGGGAATTTTTCTGGTAATAAAGAAACTGACAAAACTTAACAAGCATGTTTCTTTTTAGGTAATCTTAAAACTTTGAACTCAAAGTGCATTAAGTGCAGCTAATAGAATTTATAAAGCTGTGGCATAGCTTAATATATGCAGAACATTTTATACAAAGATTTACCAAAGTTGTCCGGCAATGGCAAATCAATTGTTTTTAGTTTCTTACATTACATTCGAAAACATGGAGGAAAAAAGAAAATTACTAACTAAAAATTGTTTGGTGATGCAAGATGGTTTTCGATTCGTAACATTGAACATAACAGGCCACACGAAATAACTTCACGAACTGTTTTCTGGGCACTGCTGCTCAACAAGATAAAAAGAAAAACCTTGAAAACATATTTATTGGAAAAAGCGAAGAAAAAATGTGAATTTTCAGATTTGTTGAAATAAGAAAAATATTAATGAGTTTAAAGAATGAAAAATATATCTGGGTCTAGTGAACTAGCTTTTAAAAACAGCTGTAGAAAGCTGCTGTAGTTAAACCATTATCGAAGCTATTGTTGAACAGAATTAATATACAGGGTGTCCACTCCAATCGTGGACCAATAGCTAATTTCTAAACCGTTAGAGATAAGCATATCGTTTATTTAGGAAAAAATCTCCAAATTATGAAAGGAATTTTGGGTCTATTCAATGTTTTTCAAAAAATCAAATTTTGAAAGAGTTACGAAATTTAAATTTTTATACAGCCCCCCCAGTCCTATCAATCATATTTAGTAAAACATTCTTGATACTGTAACGTTTAAAACGAAAAAAAAATCACTCTTCTACTACAAAAATTGACCGAGTTATGACGTTTTGAAAAATCAAGATTTTGAAGGATTTCGCATACGGTCCCTTGAGAGATCTCTCGATGACGTCATGAAATAATGCAAAATCTTGATTTTTCAAAACGTCATAACTCGGTCAATTTTTGTGGTAGAAAAGTGATTTTTTTTTAGTTTTAAACGTTACAGTGTCAAGAATGTTTTACTAAATATGATTGATAGGACTGGGGGGCTGTATAAAAATTTAAATTTCGTAACTCTTTCAAAATTTGATTTTTTGAAAAACATTGAATAGACCCAAAATTCCTTTCATAATTTGGAGATTTTTTCCTAAATAAACGATATGCTTATCTCTAACGGTTTAGAAATTAGCTATTGGTCCACGATTGGAGTGGACACCTTGTATGTAGAAGCTGGTCAACTGGAAAAACTCAGATATGTTTATCTTTGAAAATGAAAATTTTGAAAACATAGAAGTTCCCAGTGTAAGTGATTGCAAGTTAAAGTGCCTTTTGGCTTATGAAAATGTTATAAAATACTGAAACATTATTTCTTTTTTGTTTTGACTCTATTTATTTTTTGAAAGTATTTGAAGGTTTTAATTTATGCTACAATAAATCAAATGCATTTTTAGTTTGGTTTATCGAGTACTACTCTTAGGGACCTATTTGTAGTCAAACAAAATCGTAAATTACCCTAAAATTTTGAAAAAGTCTACTGCGAGCCCTGAATACCCTACTTTCAAATTTTTAATTTTTCGATATTCAATTTACCTTTTTATTTTTTTAACTTGGCGATATTTTTTGGACTTGCCGATATTTTTTTTTTTTTACTTGGCGATATTTTTTGGACTTGGCGATATTTTTTTTTTACTTGGCGATATTTTTTAGATGCATTAAGCTATTTTTAATACTTTTTTCGTCTTTCTTTTGTTTTTAACGGGAAAGTAGGCTAAAAAGGGAATCAGGGAATCGCTTATCCGCCAACTTTGCGAAGAAAAAAAAAAGTCGGCACTTACTGCCTGGCCCTGCGGATGCTCCAGCAAGCAAAAAATCTTCAGTGTAAAATGTAGCACTTTTTGTTGGTTTATTTTAAAGAAATTAACAACTTAAAAAAGGTAGTTGTTTTGCTTTAATGGTTCTGCTTGTTTGTTTTATCTTATGCAAATCAAAGTGGCTTGCTGCCATGTTACTGTTATAGATTTCTCTGGAAGTGCAGAGTAAGGATTTTTCTCCCTGCTGTGGACTTAAACATAAAGGAAATAATAATAATAGCAATTATGGGCAAAATGAACTTAGAACTGCAAACATATATCTACGGGTTCAAGAAAAAATGGGATTGCTTCTGGGTAGAGGGATCAGCTATTTAAAATTGAGATCAGCTATTTAAAATTGATTAGCTATTTAAAATTAAAATTATTTCCATCTGATATCTTTGGTGCGATGTTTGACCTTATTTTGGCATAAAATTATCTGTTTTTTTTTTATTTTATTTATTTATTTATTTGTGCTTACAAGGGTGGGTTTTTGGTTATATTCAGGAATTAATGTATTTTTGCGTCTGTTAATATTGGAAGTCTGGTATGTTTGTTTTGCTATGTTTCCCTACGGTATTTTTTCCTCCGAATTTTTGGAGAATATGTCGGTGATTATTAATGACATTCATCATATAAACCTGATGAAATGTAGCTCTAAAATTTTTGACTTTAATAAATTATTAAAAACCATTTTTATATTTCTGATGAAATATAAAAACGTGTACGCATTTTGAAAAAAGCGATCTCTGCATCGGATATGAAAATCGAATTTTACTTACTTTTCAAGCTAATTCCTCTTTTTTAGGAGGCAAATAAATGAAAATTTGCTTTATTTTTGCTCAGATCATTATTTTAAAATTTTTTAAAGCAGAATTAACTGTTCTTTTAAGAGTCTAAATGTTAAACGATCGTTCCATTTTATTTTTGCATTGTGTTAACAGACATCAATAATATGTTTACCATAGACCTTTAAAATGCAATTGTAAAAAAAATTCACCAAAAAAAATTTATTTTATATTCCGTTTTTATGCTTTTAATGTCACTTGAATGATCACTTTGAAAACTGCAATCTCTTTGCATCCGCTACAAGAATCGGACTTTTCGCATTTTTGATGTTTAATACGCTTTAAGAGGAAAATAAATGAAATTAATTTTTATTTTTTATTAAATTCAAAAAAAAATTTTTTTTGGTTTTTTCAAAATTGTTTGATTTTCACAAAATCATTTGATTTTTCACAAAATTATTTAGTTCTTCACAAAAAACAGACTCTGGAAAATCCTGGACAGACCCCCGAGTCCTGACATGGCCGACAGTTTGATTACTGTAGGGAGAAGATCAAAATATTTAACCAGTTTACCGAGCGGAGTCGCACTCCTTGACCAACATCTGTATTTCTTAGAATCCGAGCTATTCCCAAGAACCTAAAATGTATTCCCTACGCTAAACCAACATTCGCTTTCCACCTCAGCTGACTTTCCTGTCAAGTTCTAAAATGGTAGTATATTTTTGTGGTTTGTTGTGGAAGGAAGGTATTACTAATTCCTCTTTGTGGTTGCCTCCCTTTGTGTTTAATAATCTCTGTGTTAGAAGTGAACTGAAGCAAGTATTTTCAATGAATCTCTTATCTTTTTTTCCTCCCAGCAAGAAACTAGACAGATTTCTCCGAACTTGTCCGTCGGTGTCCGTTTTAATGAGTAAAGAAAGAGCCTTTTTGCAATATAAGCTGTCCGTGTCCGGCTAAGTGAGTGTCCGCTTTAATGAGGGAGTTCTTCATGGTTTAACCCTAGAAAAAGGACGAGAAAAAAAATTAACTCTGTTATGAGGGGTGTCCGTTAAGCGAGGTTTCACTGTATACATTTAAAAAAAACCAAAAGTCATTTTTAATTTTCTTATATTTTCATCAATATTCACTTGCTTTTAACTCCTCATCATATTTTTCTTTTGCTAAATCTGTAGAAAAGGTGGGTTTTACCAAGGTTTGGTTTTTGACGTCAAAAACCTGTTTTTCTCATGACATAACAAAACTCATAGAAAACTTAAATCTCTCGCTGGGTCATTCCACGTCAAATCAACCACAAAAATGGGATTTTAACACCCACCATCTCGGATTTTGATGAAACTTGGTATACTTCCTTCCTTTGTGGTCATAAGCAACCCGCTAATTTTTTTTTCTTTCTATCTCAATGCGTTTTGATTTTATAGCCTGTTGAAATTTTGCGATTTTACATTTTTTGTCATTTTCGTGGCACATAAACTGAGCTGGTGTTGTTTATGAAAAAAAATTGCACCTGGGAAACTAATGGTTTAATCTTTTAAATTTTTTTTACAGAAAATGTGAAGACTTTGAGCATGCAAATAAAAAATACTACAATAGTCTTAGTCCATATGAATTTTTCAAAAAAAATTTCAAAATTGAAAATTTTGATATTTTTTTGTCAAAAAAAGGCTTTATCAAAATTTTAATTTTCAACATGAGGGTCATCTTTAAAAATCATAATTTTTTTTTTACTTGATCATGAATATGTGCTCTAATTTATCCCATAAAAATTATTTTGGGTATTTGAGGGATTCTCCCCCCCCCCCCCTTTGAAGAAGAAAAAAACTTAAGCATCATACAAACAAGCTCTTCCTCCTGTTTAAAAACAGAATTGACATCAATTACAACAAAAATTTAAACATGAAGTATGTTGAATATTAAACTCAAACCCATAAAAATTAACGTTAAAGGTTTTTTTTTTCAGTTGAAATAGTTTAAATTGAAGGAATTCTGGAAATAAGATATCATGAAATTTAATATTTGCATACAACAATTGACTCATACAGATTACTAGATTGTAGACAAGACAGCTTTAAAATTAAAAGTTTAGCTTGACACTAATCCACTGATTATGCTATTTCTAGCACCCCCCCCCCCCCCCCCCATGTTCGAGACATTTTTTTCAATTACTTTTACTTCTGTGCAAAGAAAAATTCATCTGTTTTTTCTTAAAATGACATTTTAGACCCTTTAAGAAACAATGGCCAACTTTTTGGTAATATTTTTTTAAGGTAGATTACCTTTCCTTCACTCATAGCAAAGTAAGATCAAATGAGTATACATGCACATCTTTTATTTGATGAACTTTTGTTTTTAAAAAACGAAAAACCAAGGACTTAAAACAGTTCTTTTTCCTTCAGGCCTTAATGACATGCCCAATCATATATTTGTCTCCTCTTCAATAGATTTATGTTTTTTTTAATGAAAATTCAAAAGTAAATAAATATGTATCAGGAAAAAACTACTTTTGTCCAGATTTTTTTTTTCTGGCTTTTGTGCCTTATCTACTGTTGGAGCTCTAAGCAGGTGCACTTCAAAAAGTGCAATGAATTGGAGGGATAGGATACCTATAAAATATATCATTGTTTCAAAATAAAAATTTAAAACAAGGTACTGATCTTGATAAAATGAATGCAGCAGATGGAAGAGGAGTCAAGAAAAATAATTTACACAAAAGCAGTTTTCAATCTCACTGCCATAAAACAACTTACTAAGTATAAACCATACAGCTTGCAGATCAGCTGGCTCAAGATGACAGCTGATCCTTTTTATGAGCTAGTAAATTACCCTTAAAATTAGATAACTGGCAAATGTCATTTGTACAAATGCAAGCTTATTTGGAGCCATTTATGATCAGTTTCTTTTTTTTTTTTTTTAAAGAATAAAAATGATCAAGCAGTGAAAATATGAAACACTTAAGAAAACAGAACATTTTTAGAGGGAAAAGAGATTGTTGCAAATTGTAAACAGTTCTTTTCATGATTGTAATATAATCATTTTGAACTCATAATAATGATAAAGCAAAGTTAAAACAAACCTTTTTTTGTTTTTTCCATTGGTTCAGAATTAAATAAACAAAACCAGGTTTTATTTTGATACTTCATTAAATGAATGAAACAAGTTCAGAGCTGCAAGTGTCAGAAATTGATTTTCACTCATGAGAAAGGAATAAGGAATAGCAATTGTTTAAGTGAAGAAGAAAAATAATTATTGTGTGCAAGACTTGACAGTGAACTGGATTCAATTCAAAATATTTGTTCTCATCATGAAAATGTATTGTTGAAGAAGTTTGATGTCGCGACACAAAGTCTGTAGTGATCCATTAAAAAGACATAAAGACAATCTATGGTATTTTGGAATGTTGTCTGAAGTCAACCAAGACGAAGGAGACCTTCTAGTAAAATTTTTACATCCAAATGGACCTTCCCCTTCACTTTACTAGCCTAGTTCTGTTGATATTTGTGGAATTCCATTTCTTCATATACTCAGTGTTGTAGAACCACCACATACAATAACTGGAGGGACATACACCTTTTCTAATAAATAATGCTCTCAGTGGAAAGGAAAAGGAAAAACAGGCACATGTAAAAGGAATATCAGAATTATATGCTGGTATTTACAGAATCTATAATATTTTGGGTGAATTGCTTAGTTATAAATTAGAATTGTATGAAAATTTCATTTTCATGTTATCTTAAATTTTCAATAATATTCAGAAGGTGATATACACTTCATTGCGAGATAACCATAAATTTAAATTAACGCAAAACCACAAAATTTTCAATTACTAAAAAAAGTACAAACTATTTTTAATGGCAAAAAAATTTTTTTGAGGTTAATTAAAACTATAAAAATTGAGCCATTAATTTTTGTAGAGCATAAACTCTCATTTTAAGAAAAAGAAAGATGAATTTTTCTAAAGTTCATCAAATAAAAGATGTGCATGTATACTAATTTGATCTTACTTTGCTATGAGTGAAGGACAGGTAATTTACCTTATTAAAAAAATATTACCAAAAAGTTGGCCATTGTTTCTTAAAGGGTCTAAAATGTCATTTTAAGAAAAAAAAGATGAATTTTTCTTTGCACAGAAGTAAAAGTAATTGAAAAAAATGTCTCGAACAGGGGGGGGGGGGGGGATCCAGAAAGTGCTAGAAATAGCATAATCAGTGGATTAATGTCAAGCTAAACTTTTAATTTTTCAGTTGTCTTGACTACAATCTAGAAACTGTATGAGTCAATTGTTGTATGCAAATATTAAATTTCATGATATCTTATTTCCAGAATTCCTTCAATTTAAACTATTTCAACTGAAAAAAAAACCTTTAAGGTTAATTTTTATGGGTTTGAGTTAAATATTCAACATACTTCATGTTTAAATTTTTGTTGTAATTGATGACAATTCTGTTTTTAAATTCGAGGAAGAGCCTGTTTGTATGATGTTTAACGTTGACGTTTTTTCTCCTTTAAAAAGGGGGGGGGGGAGAATCCCTCAAATACCCAAAATAATTTTTATGGGATAAATTAGAGCACATATTCATGATCATGTAAAAAAAAAATTATGATTTTTAAAGATGACCCTCATGTTGAAAATTAAAATTTTGATAAAGCCTTTTTTTGACAAAAAAAATTCAAAATTTTCAATTTTGAAATTGTTTTTGAAAAATTCATATGGACTAAGACTATTGTAGTATTTTTTATTTGCATGCTCAAAGTCTTCACATTTTCTGTAAAACAAATTTAAAAGATTAAACCATTAGTTTCCCAGGTACAATTTTTTTTCATAAACAAAACCAGCTCAGTTTATGTGTCACGAAAATGACAAAAAATGTAAAAACGCAAAATTTCAACAGGCTATAAAATCAAAACGCATCGAGATAGAAAGAAAAAAATTTAGGGGGTTGCTTATGACCACAAAGGAAGGAAGTATACCAAGTTTCATCAAAATCCGAGATGGTGGGTGTTGGGGTGTGGTTGAATTGACATGGAATCACCCCGCTGTCAAATACTGGCATTGATGTCTACTACAGTTCTTATTGACATTTTCTATAATCTCCCCAAAAACAACAGTGTTGTAAAAAAATCCCTCGCCAAGAAAACCTTAAATACTCAGCCTTAAAATGTTATGATATCGAGTTTTCCCGCCAAGTTTGTGCCAAACTACAACTAACCTGTATGTATAGTTCTTTTAAATTGTTTTCAGTTTTGCTAGGCGGGAAGCTTTGTCTTCTGAGGTGGTTTCTTAATGAGTAAAAACTTCCCGCCTGGCAGGACTGAAAACAATTTAAAAGAACTATACATACAGGTTAGTTGTAGTTTGGCACAAACTTGGCGGGAAAACTCGATATCATAACATTTTAAGGCTGAGTATTTAAGGTTTTCTTGGCGAGGGATTTTTTTACAACACTGTTGTTTTTGGGGAGATATCACATGTTTTTGCATTAATATTATTTCTTTGCCTGTTTTTTTTTTTTTTTCTCTTCAAAATTTACTTTGCATGTTTTTTTTCCCTTCAACATTTTTGTTGGCGGTCCGACATCTGTGGTTTTCTTGGCGGCATGCATTTGGTGCAAAAGTTCAAGGATCTTCTTCAGTCTAGGATAAATTTGAAATCAATCACAATGTACCACCCGAACCGACGCAAAACAAAGCTAGTTGCTAACAATACTACGATTAAATTAAAAGTTAAAAAAAAAAAAACCCCAACCCTTACTGCCGATCTCATATTAAAATGAACTAAATTGAAGATCCCTTTTAAAAGCCTTATGCAATAAAATCAATTACAAATATTTTATTTGCTAACAAATAGAAACTGGCAACAGATGAAAATATAAATCATTGAGTTTTCTTTCCTCGTGGCCCAACAATGAAAACATAAATGCTCAGATGTTGAACAAAGCTAGTAGATAGAAATCGGACCAATTTTAAGCATTAATAACTCCGGGGTGCGATGACCCCGGGGGGTAAATTTTGGGAAAATGTCCTCAATGTCTCATCGAGAATATTCATACCAAAAATCAATACTAAAGACCCCCGGGGAGAAAAGATACGGAAAATAAAAACGAGGGGGGAGGGAGTGGGGGGTCGAAAACCCCCCTATGCCGAGCTTTGGGATAAAATAAATGTGGGTGCAAAAGCAGAGCTCAATCCGAGTTACCGTTTAGTCTGGACCCCTGTCAAACAATTTTTAAAAAGTGCGATAAATAGCGATTTTATAACATATATCACCCCTCCCCCTGAGGGTCCTGGATGTTTTGCTCTAGTATGTGCCGTCAGGGGCCGCTGGAGATTGAGTATACCAAAAATGAACTCTAAGGATCTTTATGGGGCTGAGATACAGAGGGGTGAAAACCCCGATTTGGTTACTCGCGTAAACAGTTCTTAGTCGCTCTTTTACATTTTTATTGGCGACGGAAATTTCTTGGCGGCTTGTATTTGGTTTTCTTGGCGGGGCGGGACGCTCCCGCGTCCCGTGATCACATATGATTTCCTGATGCTGAAAAATTATGTAAATATAATTTATGTATCATATCAATCATGTTAATTTAAATGAATTTCTATATTTTCCTTAAATTTGTTGTGATCCAAAAATAGTTAGTTTTTAAAATTTAAGCCATTTTTTTTAAGCAGCTCTGCTTGTATTTTTCAAAATCTTTTCATGTTACAGAGTTCGTGTTTACTTGCTATAGCAGGTTTTTTACTCTAATTCTTGAAAAAGGAATGCAACGAAATACCAAGTGTATCCAAATGAAGCGAGACTATTAAAAAAAAAATGCAATACATTTGCAAAAATTGTTTAAATTTCTTTATTCAAAATAATAACCATCGCTAGCTAAGAGACTTTGACTCTGACTCCGCCTATCGACTCTTAACTCTGACTCAGCAAGCATGGCAGAAATGCAGGCTGGGAAAAAAGACTGCTACTCTTAAGAATGACATGTGCAGATGATTTTTTTAAATTTATTTATTCAATTTATTTTTCTCTTGGCAGACTAATTTTTCTCTAGCAAAAATTATTCATTTAGGAGAGCATTTTATTATTTATTAACATATTTTCTGAAGTACTTTTTAAATTTTTTTAATTGGCAATTATTTTTAATTAATTGCCAATTAAAAAATTAATTATATTTAATTTTTTTAATTGGCAATGGATTAAAAAGTGAAATTCGAGGTGTTTTATTTACAAACGATATGTGTTTTGATAAAATGTATTTTGATGGTTTTTTTTTTTTTCATTTTTTAAAAACTATTCAGGAATTTTTATAAGAAAGAAATACATTAGCTACATTGTTTAAAAGATGCTACAATTGTATTAATTTGTTTATTTACTTTTTACGCATCAATTACATCAGGTGAGAGAGGCATTTTGTTTTTTGAAATCAGCTTTAAATGATAAAAAAGCATGGTTGACATAATTAGCAGTCTCAGATGTTTCAGAGAATATTCGTCAGGTGTTCACTTCAGAGAATATTGATCACGCGGGAAAGTAGGCTCGTTAAGTTCTTGACAGAACCACTTGTGAAGTTTTGTTGGAGAAAATTTTTCAAAAAATTTGCACAGAGCGTATGCTTACCTTCCAACTTTAAACCTTATTTTTGTGCTGAATTCCCCGCATTATACGCTTATATATGGGTGATTCTACAAAAATGGGCAAATTTGTGTTCCATACTGATTGTTCTTTTTGTTTTTAATTAAAAAAAATTGGGAATATTTTTATTGCTCTTTTGTTCTATAATTCTGATTATCAACAATGTTAGTTATTATTATTCACTTAAAAAAAGGATATTGCATTGAAATGTTATCCACATGCCCTGCCGTAGGTGTAATTTTCACAATCTATTTAATCTAGATATTTTTTTCTCAAGATTTTTTTATTTTTGAATATGTGTGCAAGATGTACATCATAAAAAAAGCAAAATAATGTCTCTAAAAATTAATCTAAACTTTGTCCCAGTAATTATCAGTCATCCACATGTCCGAATAGTGTAGATATTTTCCTCTGAAATGTTTTATTTCAAAATCTGGCAACGCATCTTAAAATGAAGCATGGAACTTTGTTATTCCTGGCTGAAGATTTATTTTGCTGTTCTGCAATTACTTTTTGATAAAAAGCAAGCTAAACTCATCTTTCAAGGCAAGTGTGTTTCATCTTTGTCATTGACATAGCCTACAGAATGCAAGTAAAATGTACATGTAAAAAAATTTTCATGAATAGTCCTAAATCTTACATTTGTAGGTTCTTATTCGAAGTTAAGCCAAAAAATATTCACATATGACTTTTTGAGAACATAACTTGTGGTTTGTCATTCACATGCCCTTTTTCTAATGTCATTCACATGCCCCAATATGAGACACATAGATGAATCAAAAGCCAAACTATGACAGTACAAAGTTCAAAACTTATGTCTCACAGTTTACAGGTTAAAAAATTTCAGTAATATACCAATTGTCTTATTCACATACCTATTGTGTAATTCACATACTCATTGTGTCATCCACATGTCCATTTTATCTTTCACATGCCTTCAAAAAAATAAATATGCAAAAATACAATAAAATACAAGCATTTAAGCTCTGCTGATATTTTATTTTAATTTTACAACTTATAAAGTACTTTGCTGATTTTTTTCAGATTTTTAATTTTAAATTATTTTTTTTAAATCTACATATTAGAAATATTCCCGTATTTGTAGAATCACCCATGTACAGTATTTATGAAGGAAAGGTTTTTAAACATGGCAGAAAAATTGAGTCGCATTGCCAGTTTTCTGGTTCCTGGGTAAAAGATTCTGTACTAAGGTACTTCTTGTATTTTCTTTGCGAAACTCCTATATTTTCATTGAAAATCCTATTTGTTTCAAAAAATTCCTAAGCAATATTTGAATTTTACTTTTAGAAGAAAATGGTGCTGTAGAAGATGGTGACAGTGACTTAAATGATGAAGGTGAATATCTTAAAATTTGTATTTGTCAAACACAACCTTTGATTGTGTCCCAAATAATTTTGAGTTTGCAATAAGTCGTTGAAAGAAATTAATGCCAGAAAATATCATTGGCAGCAAATACCAATGCAATGAAACTAGCCGACCCAAGCGAGGCCATAATACAATTTTTTTGATGGCATTTTTTTTTAAAATCAGGCACAAAATGAATTGTTATTTTTCACCCATTAAATAGAGAATGAGCTAATGCCTTACTTTCATAACTTTGAGAGGTTTTAAGGAAACAGCAACAAAAAAAAAAGACCTAAGAAATATTATTCATGTTAAATTTTCATGCTGAAATTAGTTAATATTTAAAATTCTGAATTACAGTGGCAGCCAATAAAAAATAGCGACTAATTTAAAAATGTCCACTGGCAAAAAAATTTGAGCTTTTAGTTTGAGTAAAAAAGGGGGATTTGTATAGATAGAAATCGTCAAGCAACATTACAACATTACGCGCAGTGGCGTATTCAGGGGGTGAGCTGATAGGGCTGCAGCCCCCTCCGAAATTATCAAAAAAGAATTTAAAACATTTTAGCCATTACTTTTTTTTTTCTGAAATCGCGACAGGAGAACATTTTTCTGCAGAGAACTTAATTATAGGACAAATTTCAAAGAAAAAAAGAAGTAAATTTATTTTTTTGACGCTTACAGTTTACTTTTTGTCACGTTTATGACTATCTTATAATTCAATTTTGTTCGTTTTTATTGCAATTTTTTTTCAGAAACTCTGATTAATGCTTGTTCATTCATCTGATTCTGTTTGATACATTTCAACATATGCAATTGAAGCATAACATTAGGAACAATAGCAAAATAACTCGCAAAATTAATATTTTATTAAAGCACAAATTTGACAAAATATTGCATGCAATTGTTAAGAAAAACCTACTTTAATCAAGAGAACTTTTTAAATTTTAATTTTAACTCTTCTTGTTTTTATCAAAACGCTTTACCTCTCGGCTACAACAATAATTATAATGGTAAAAAAATTAATGATATATTTTTGTCATCTTAAATTAGCATTGATATCAGAAATTCGAAAAATTTACTTTTCTTAGCTACATTTTATGAGTTGCCCTGCCTTCTTCTCTTTGTCTCGGCTCAATCCCCCACCCCTGAAACCACATGTCTGCGTACGCCACTGATTACGCGTACAAACATTAAGGACAAAATCGATGCATGGAATAAAGGTTAAGTCTAAATAAAAGACAAAACTTATGAAATTTAAAATTTTCAAGAAGATTTCTAGGTTTAATATAAATCAATGATTTTTTTCAAATAAATTGTTGATACCCTGCTGAGAACTATTTGAATGTATTAAATGTGTCTTGTTTACGACAGGGATGAAAATCTTCCGTGGATCCGCGATTTTCCACTTCTTGTATATTTTCTTTCCTTCCACGATCGGAAACTTAGTTACATCAACTTTACCGAAAATAAAAATAAAAAAATACTCATCATTAAAATAAAGCTTAAAAAGTAAGTTGATTTAAAGTAGTAGAGGTTGAAATTACTTCCAACTTCCAAAATAATGGAACTATTTTTCAGATGTAGCAGGATTGAAACTTCGTGAATGATATTCAGTTATCAGCAAACTAATGATTTCTGTTTTGGCATGCTGCCAAAAACATAAATTTCCGTTGTAGGGATAAGAAATTAAGAAAATTCAGTTAAAATATTAGAGATCTTAGTCAAAAATTGTTAAAATGTTTTTGATTTTTATGATTTACCAAAATAATTGAAGCCCATACAAAAATATAAATAGAGAGAATTCATTTCTTGAAGAACACATATCTAATTCATCTAAAATTACACCCCCCTTTTTTTTTCTTGGTTTCTACATTGTTGTGGATGACTTAAAAAGAAATAAGGGGTGTACAATTAAGAGGATTTTTTTCTAGAGTGCGAAGTACTATTTACAGGGTATCTGCTCAACCTGGACTTAACAAACATGGCGACTGCGTTTCACAGCAACAGAAGTCCGTTCGCTTTTGAGGTCAAAAAACGATCTTTTCCTACCGACACCCTCCTCCCCACCGTGCTTGTCGTCAAACGTACTTTCATGTAGCAATGAATTTTCTGTCCATAAATTTTACTGTAAGTTTAGATCCTGATATGAGTGAGGCGAAATCTGACTTCAAAACGGAACTCGTTGAGTTCCTGCGCCTCCCCCTACCTACACGATTCTTTAAAATTCAACATGTTTTTTTAATTTGTTTTTCTTTTGCATAAAACTCCTCGAAACAAAAAGATTCAAACAAGTTTTAAAAGAAAAAGGAATCAAATGAAGCGGGTAGAGGGGGGGGGGGAGACCAAATGTTAAAGGCAAATCTGCCTATGCCGGGGAAAAAACTATCGAGTCTATCTTTTTGTCGTTCAAGGTCATATTTTATCAGATGACGGAGTCCTCGCACATGCGCAGTTACACAAAATTCGCCGCTCATGGTTTTAACGTTGAGAATTCATCTGATTGGTCAACACAATGCAACTTGTTGGAAATTGTAATTGACAAATCAGATTGCACCCAATAACGAAGTAGAATGACGGCGGAAGTGTTTTCGTTCTTCCGAGATCGCGGGAAAAATTTCAATCAGTCCGGAGCGCTAAAATCCATGATAAACAGTCAGTTTCCATGACTTTTGGACATTTTTCGCTGAAATCCATGACTTTCCATGACCAATTTTGATCATATTTGAAATCCATGACTTTCCATATGCGCGGACACCCTGTATTTAGATAAACTTGAAAAGTATTTTTAAGCCTTTGGTTTCAATTATACATTTAAAACAGCCGTAATTTGTTTTAAAAAACATAACCTTATTTAATCCATGCTCACTGTAAAATCACACCCAATTTCATTTCATTTGGCGCCGAAGGCCCTGGAGGGGTTGATGAGAATAGATGCTGAGTCCCTGTTCTCCAGCACGCATTTGGTTCCAGTTGGTTTTGATTTCACTTCACTTCACACTCCAGGATTCTCCCCATACATACCACAACTTGTGGTTTAACCGGGATGGGGCGCTGAGAAGCGCTGTGTTCGTTTTTGAACCAGCACCCCTTAGAGATATCATTTCACTTGGAGGATTTTGTGACCACGAACATTTTTAACGTCCCCCAGCTACCATTAATGAAGACGGTGGATCTTTGATCAGCTCGGCTCCCTCTGTATAATCGACCCGGGACCCTCTGATTAAGAGTTCGACGACTTGCCGATCGGACTGCTGCGGCCCACTTCCAATTCTAACTTTATTTTGATCAATCTCTTTTAAATTTCAAAAATAATAACAATTCTAACGTGTTGCCAAAACTCGTTTGCCAAATACCATAAAAATTTTAAGTTACACTGATGTGATTAAATATGAAATCCAATTGTTGTAATAAAACGTGTTTGCTGTGAAACAGTAACAATAAGAGTAATCATAAAGAAAATGGCTCGTCAAACTTTTAATAAATTCACAAAAAACGGGAATTTTGTGAGAATTCGCGTTTTTACAGGAAAAACACTGATGTAGATGGGCTCAAAAACCAAAACTTTATCTAAATACAAAATTTTATCGAAATGGTTGGAGCCATTTTCGAGGTCCGAAATATATATATACGAGAATTGCTCGTTTAAAGATAGATTTCACTTCACAAATTAAGAGGAAATCTTGCATTAATGTTTTTCTTTAGAATATTTAAAAAAAAATCTATCCGAATACAAAGCTGCGCAATTTTTCCTTTTTTTTTATCTTGAGCTGTTTTTATCCCTGTTACGAAGAGAGGTTCATTGTGAGCTTGAATCTCATGGATGCATTTTTTTTAGCCTTCAAATTTGGTGTCGTATTCATAGTGTTTATCCTTTATGTGTATGTGAAAGTCACGATTATAAAATCTGTGAAATTTTTTAGCTTAACTGTAACTAGAAAGTACCAGATTTTTTTCACTCTTTATTGTTACCACTTAGTAGTAATTTTATTTTAAAATCTTCCCCAGAAGACGATGATGATGAAGATTTAAGTGATGAGGATGAAGAAGATGATGAAGTAGGCCTTTCTTATCTTCAAAATTCTATCGATGTAAGTTCCATTGTTATAAAAGAAATCTTTTTATAAAGCAATTTGTTTTCCTGTTAGATCAGACAAGTTTCTGTTGAAATATTTTTCACTGTGAAAAAATGTTAGCTTAAAAAAACTAAAAAACACTCGTTTAGAGTTTATCAAAATTTAAAGTTGAATAATAATTCTAAACGTAAGAATAAAATTACTGACAAGAAGATTAATGTCTCTGTTCTAAAGGTGTGTGGGGTGCATTGTAGACCTTTTAAAACTAACTCTGCATTTTGGAATGAAACTAGGAAAATTTATTACAATTGATATCGAGCACCTAATGCTTTTAGAACAGTGACATTAATTTTCTCGCCAGTATTTTTATTCTTATGGAAACTTTTTGTTAGTTTTTTAAGCTATTTGCCAATAATCCCTCACATTTCTCACCAGTCTGTTGGATTAGAAGGATTCTAATATATGGCATCATAACATTTGTGTATGTCTAAAAACTAGCTGATTTTCAAAACCATCTAGTATCTGCAAAGTTTACGTGATTTCATAATACATCAAACCATAAATTGAAGTTGGACTTTTCGTTCAACAATTAAATGCGTAACAACAAATGTTGCGGACATCTCATAGTTGTGTTGGTTTCCAATAGTATGCAATGACTAAAACTATCAACGTTAACTAATCCTTGACTAAAGCTAAATAGTAATGCCTACCTTATAGAAATAGCCTGTGCAAGGAAAACGTTTTGTGTGTGGGTCTTAGTAGCATTGGCAGATTATCTTATCTGACTATAGTGAGTTACCACTGCTCACTTAAACTCAGATTGCATATGCACACCAAGTTGCAAGGAAAGCTTTTTTACAAGCTCAGTTACTGGCAAACATACCATGGTAACTAATAAAATCGTGGCAAAAAAGGATCATTGCCACTGAGTAAAGATATAGGGTAATGAGCAAAGAGGATTGAATTCAAACCTTAAAAATATTACATTTAAAAGTTGTGTTGTAGACTTCGATCGTGGTTCCCCATAATCCTTCATTTATTTTAAACTATAGTTGCCTTCTGTGGCTGGGAATTCACCGTTTTTCAATATTCTTTTTTTTTTTTATTTGAGTCTGTTTTATGCCAAGATTGTCACTTTTTGTGGCTGTTTAACTCATGAATGCCGGTCAATACAAAAGTATATGAACTAAAGAAAAAATTAGGATTCATCTTTACATGGCTCTATTAGTCCAACAACTGCGACCAGAAAATGGGAGTTTCCATTAAGAAGTTCAAGGGTAGAAAAGAATTTATTTCTATTTTTGTCTTAGATTTCATAAAAATTTTGAGCTTTTTATACAGTTCAAAGTAGTGATGCAACAAATATTGGGCTTTGGACGAATACCTAGTGTTCCAGGTACTGTGCAAAAGATTTCATTTTTATGCATTGAAAGTTTTACACATTTCTAATTTTGCTTATGTAATGGGCATTTTAATTGTGATCTTTTTATACTATGATGCTTTGCCGTTTTTGAAGGTATTCACTCATTTTATTGTCAACTAAAATTGCTTGTATGGCAAATCTTGACCATATTAACACAAAATAAATCAATATAAAATCATGGAATGAAGCAGAAAAACGAAATAATTTTTCTGGCATTTTACAAAGCTTGGTATACTTATTTTATTTTATGACACTAAATCTAATACGTAAGATTTAAATAGATAAAATATAAACATGAATCGTACATGCAACAGTTGCATTATTTTCTCTCAAAGTAAAAAATATATATAAATGCAATGGTATGATGTAAATAATTATTTCCTAACTTTTTTTAATTTAATGAGAATTTAAAATAAAAATCTGCATTAATGTTTTTTAAGCGATATTTCAAAATATTCATTGTAATCTTTTCAGTTGTGAAAATCATAATGTAAATTTTTTTTCTGTACAAACACAGATTATAATGCTGAAAAGAAAAAAATGTTCAACATTTTTAGGAGATAGGTCTCATTCTTTTTCTCTTTTTTTTTTTTTATAAAATGTTACCAGATTTGGAAAATAAGTGTTTATTACAGCAGGTACATGTAGTGAACCTCTGGTTCTGAAAGGTACTTTCTGGCCAGTTGGGATAGGCAGGTGAATTTAATTCTCACTACTTAAGATCATTTTATTTTTTCCAATAAGGGTTCTAAGAAAAACAAGTCAATCTGTCTTTATGCCTTTACTGATAAAATCTGGATTTATCTAAATATAATTATATTTTTTATATTGCAATACCTTCAGATATTGACATCAGGGGTCAATCTAGAGAGAAATTAGGTCCGTTAAAGGACCCTTCACAAAATTCACGCACTCAAAAAAGGACCCTTCACAAAATTCAGGCACTCAAAAAAGGAACTTTCACAAAATTCAGTCACTCAAAAATGGACCTTTCATAAAAATCCCACACTCAAAACTGACTCTTCACAGAAATCCGAGTTTACAGAACGATGGGGAATATTTTTTGTTGTAACTATTTTTCACAAAATTGGGAACTAGTTTTCGCAAAATTCTGAACTATTTTTCACAAAATTCCAAAAACAGGACCTTGGTCAAATATCCTGGATTGACCCCTGCTCATGAAGAAAGATGCTTTGTTGCTGTTAAATTTGGCAAATGTAAATTAAATACGATAAAAATTTCATATTACAATTCGATGCTAAATTGTTTTGGTGTATTTTTTTTTTTTTCCTTATTTCAAAGAGCTTTATGAAATACTTTTTTTTGGTGCTTAAATATGATCTGATCTTTAAGAACTATTGACTGAGAAGTAATCTTTTAAGTTTGAACTAATGTTGCTATTTTTTAAAAATGTACTTCAAATTATTTTTTTTAATCTTTAATATAATGTATATTGAGCTCTTATCATACAAAATCATGCTTTGAGTGCAACCTGTCCTTTGGTTTTTACTTCCTTTTACGTAGTAAAGGAAGTATTGTGATCACAAAAACAATTTCACTCAAATTTCGGTCTAAATTTTGATTTTGCTCACCCCTGAATGAATGTCGCGTAGTTTTTTCGACCTGTCAGCACGTGCATATGTACCTAACAACATACAAACAGCCGAAAAATCAATGTCGACCATCCCCGAGTAAATTACGACGAGTTTTCTCGTGACGTCTGTATGTGCGGATGTATGTGCGTATGTGGCTCGCATAACTCAAAAACTATATGCCGTAGAAACTTCTAGCTTGGTATGTAGGCTCTGAGGGGGGTCTAGTTGTGCACCTCCCCTTGTGATTGCATTCGAATGTTCCCAAAGGGGTCTTTTACCCCTTTTTTGGGTTTTTTGGGGTAAATCAATGTTAATTTCAATACAGACTCAAGTGATATGAATTGGCGACATGTCGCCAAGCTTTTGGTCGCCAAGTGTTTGACGCCAAGTTGGCGACAAATTTGGCGAAAAAATATTTTTTGAATTTGGGTTCAATTTGGCGCTATTGGCGATATTTTGCGAAAAATTCACTAAATGATATTAAAATCAGCAATATTTAGAAAAATAACCATTGTAAAATATTTTTTGCATTGTTTCGTGGTAGATTAGGGGAGTAAATATTTGAATTGTTTCCTTACTCACTCCAAGCACTTTTTTTAACACTTAAGGCAACTACTAAGAAATTTACACGTAAAAGGAAGCAGTGTGGGGTCCATACCAGATTTTTACAAAAACAAGTTAACTATTCGGCGGCTGAATATTCGGTATTCGTTGCATCCCTAGTTCAAAGTCAATTTTGGCATAAGACACTCTCATACCTTCCAATTGGTTTTGACTGTATAATGTACGTTTTTTTTTTCTTGCTCTATTGTACAATCATAAGGTAAAGGTGGAATTAGACTTTTTAAAAATTCATCATTACATGTGTTAATATGCGAGGGAGCGTCTGAACTTTGTCATATTCCAACACTGAACACTTACTTCGTGGAAGACTGGTTCACATGGTTGAGATTGCAATCCTTTTGTATCATTCGAATAATTTAATATTTCTGAAAATTTTGTTATATTGACATATCGCACATCCAGAATGAAAGGGGCACATCTCAAAAAATGCATTTTTTGGAAATATGTTTAAATAGCGTACCTTAGTACACCTTACATGAGAAACCGACCCATTTTTTTCTAGTGTTAACAGTCGCAGCTAAAAAACAACATATGCCCTTATCATTCTCCAGATTCTGCCGATTGTGAAGTGAGAATTGAGTTTGAAAGGGGCACATCTTTGATAATCAGAGTTCGCCGAACGGAATTGGTGCAAATTATGGCTAGTACTCTTTTTTAAACCAATTAAGAAAACCGTAATTTTGCTTTTTTTTTTTTTGAAGTGACACTCGTTTTAATTGTTCGTTATTAAGTATAAATTTTTTGTGCACAAGTACTTTATGAAGGGTTCCTTTTTTTAGAATAAGAAGAATAGTATTATGTAACCTAGTGTCAAATCATTAGGAATTAAAATTTGATTTAATATCGCTCTGGAATGAAACAGCGATAGGAAGTATCAGTTGACAAAATGTTTCACATTTCAAATAAAATAAATATCTAAAAATCCTTAGAACAATTTTTTTCTTCGAGAAAACTTGCAATTTTTTAATATACTAAAATTTCCTATATTTCATACAGTACATTCTATCATTACAGCTAATTCAAAAAGAATGTATAAAAATATTTTTGGTAAAACTAAGCATCATGACTTCAGTGCATAATTAACCGTTTTAAATTCTACAGTCGAAAAATAAGTGAATCTAATTATTTTTTATTAGTTTTATTTATCAGCTTCTATGCTTTTATATTTAAAAAAATTGCTATTAAATTGAAAACAGTAACGTATTACCTTATTTGTTGATTAAATACTTTCAGAACTATTTCATAACTCTACTACACAGAACCCTTTTTGTTAACCTGTTAACCGGGGAATTAGCTATTGCTCAACTCGTTTCACAATGGGGACTTTTTTTTCGCAGCGATAAGTTCTATCACACCTCAAATAATAAAAGAATATCCTTTTTAACTCATGATTTTTATTTATTTTAATAAAATATTTTATATTTTTAGCCATATTTTGTAGAAAATAAAAAGTTCTTAGGTCATAAATTTATTATTAATAAAAATATATAAAACACTGAAATTCACAAAAAGAATATTCAAATCAGAAAGTTATTACTAACATGTAAGATACTGAAATGCAGACTAAAATGAATCCAAATTGTGGCAGCTCGAAGTATAGATCATGCAGCGCCCGTTTTCCCGTTAATAGCGTTCAAGTTACAGATTACAAGAACATGAAAATTCATGACGCATCGACAATATGATGGCATCTAAGATTTAATAGATAAGAACAACGTGGAACGTGATGAGTTCAATGTATTACGATTAATTTCCATGACGAAAAATTTCGTCATGCCCATTGCTGTAGGCTTTTATGTATGGCGAAATATTTCGTCATACCCAGTTAACAGGTTAAATGTTTGTTAAAAGCTACAAACTTGAAAATAACTTTGTCACACATTGAGAATTACTATACCTATTTAAGTACAACGTTTAAACTACAAGCTAGGTCAATATTGAGAAATCAAAACACAAAAAAGAAAAAGAAAAAATCTGTAAACGATTTATAGATACGTTATTTTTTTTAATAAATTTGAAATTCTTCGTATTATTTTTTCCCTTCGACTTTTTTGAATAGATCGTCTGCTTTGCGTTTAAACCTTCTGAAATGTTAAATCAAATCATTAATAAAGAAAGAAAACTATAATTTGCTGTTGACTTTCTGCGCCCGTTTTGATCTAAATTTGTTAGAAAATAGACCCTATTTTGTTCTTGGAGCAATTTCCTAAAAAGCTAGAACGTTTTAAAAATTATTTAAACCTACTTTTATGCTTTCCTGCAATGTCCCATTTTATTGATCCGGCGAGCGGAATATCCCCCATTATATTCCAATTGTAATTTATGTGTGTATTTGACCGTCAACACCTAGGAAGTGACATGACGTACGAGCTAAAGTGTTGAGTAACTTTTGGCTGCATTAAAATGAAGACAATACCGAATATATTTCAACAGTTAAAGCTCAAGTGTTGAGTTGTTTTTTTTCGGATTGGTATTTGTCAATGTTAGCTATGCTAATGAGGGGTACGTCATGGTCGCTACGTAGGGTTGACTGTAACCATAAATACGTGTTCTATGCATTTCACTGGGCTTCTTATCATTTTTACTGTCACTGCAGTTAGACGGTGGATGCTGTGATTGCATCGGGGAGTTTGAAATGCTCCATATTTGATTTAGTTTTCCACTCAGAGGAAGTGGATAGAAGTTTAATCATGTAAAAAGTTTTTTCGTTTACCCTGCCATAAGGGGCAGGGGTGTTCCTGGAGTTCGACCCTGTTTTTTAAAGTTTTAAAACCATGTGCTTCGGTTGAAGCTTGGTGATGTTCATCCATTTTGATGCGAGGCTTAGGCCTACTACGATGTGATCCTGTGGCGTACTTGCGCGGCCATGAGGCGGCCGGATCCTGTGTCGTCTGAGTGAGGCTCGGCTCGGCCATGCAGCGGCCTGATGTTCTTCCGAAGGGTTTTTCAAGAACGGAGGGAGCCTAATTTTCTTGGATGGATGGATAGCTGGTGGTGACCCTGCTGTGTTCACTTCGTCCACTAAAATCGTCGACGAGTGTTTATGATTCTGCAGGAGGGAACCATTGTTTTGATGCCTTTTTTCGGTGAATGATTTTCCCTGTGGTATGAACTTTCAAGTTTTTTTTACCGGGACATTATCTTCTTCATGGCATCTTTTCCAAGGGTGGACTTATCATGTCTGTGAACTCTCTTTTTGGAACCGGAACGATGTTTTTGTATTTTGAATGTATTTGGGGGGTTTTTTATTGTCAAAATTATTTTGGGTGTGTCAAATTATTTAATATTTTATATTTACTGTTTACATTTGTTCGAATAAATTGTTATTTATTTTTAAAATGAATTTCATGTATTCTTTTCTCCCGAGCAGAACCATTCCACATTTTTTGTTGGTCGGAGGTGGTGGCCCGGTCTTGGTTTATTTTTACCGATTCCGGGTCGTCGCCGTTCCAGACGGCCAACAAGCCCTGTTAAAGAGCGAAAATTAAAATTGGTAGTAGAATGTTTACATTCTGAATTTCGGTAAGATATCAATGTTTTACAGAAAGGCTTAATTTTTACGTTGAAACTGAAAATAACTGTATGAGAGTAAAATTTCGTATTAATGTTATTGGTATTGTCATTCCTGCGAAATTGAACTACAAAGATGGAAATACCAATTACTGTCTAACATTTTTTCGCGAAACCTCCGTTGAATCTGCGCACGCGCCAAGTCTCTTCTGACTCTCTCGAAATAGGGGGGAAATGCAACGAGGAAGTAGAAAGCGAACAAAAACTGAAGGCATTGGGAAGTGCGCATCCTAAACCTATCTCCCCTTTTTCAAATGGAAGCGTTCGTGGCTGCCAGGCGCACAATACGCAAATAGACAGTAGTTATTACTTTTTTACTTCCTTGTAAATAGTACAGGAAGTAATGTTTTCTCGAAAAGATTTGCATTCAACTGCGGCCTAAATTTCTACTTTACTCATTCTCGAAGGAATGTCTTTTTTTTTTTTTTTTTTTTTTTTTGGCTCATCCGACCGTGCATACGTACGTACAAAAGTATAAGCAACTAAAATGCCCTTTTTTTCCCATTATCGAGTTAATTATCACGAGTTGTCTCGTGATGCGTAGGAATCAGGTATGAATCAAAATCCCTACAAAAAGTAGTGTAAAATTTCGCCTGTAGAAAAGAGAAATTTTATGAATTTTAAGTTTAATTTAGGCCTTTTCGGATTTCGTAAAATTTCAGCCACTGTAAGTAATAATGTAAGTATTCCACTTAAAAGATTTTCTTGCAACTCTCAGCAACCCTCTCGTAAGCAGAGTGAAAGAACCCTGGCGTGACATTCTGAGCATGAAAGGACCTACGTGCCAAATCCGTTGTAATTTTGGGATTTGTATGAAGAACCCCCCTTCCTTGGGGGAAGGCGGTTGCCCCCCACTCGTGGATTAAAAAAAAGGCCCGATATAAATCGCACAAAACATGCATCATTAAAAAATGTAGGTTAAAATCATGACAAGACCTTCAAAAAAAATTAAATGGTGTATAAACCGATGCCCGTAAGAATAGCTATTTTGAGATGTGCCCCTTTCATTCTCCACGAAAATGGAGAATGAAAGGGGCACTTCTCATTAATTACCAACTTATTTAAAATTGACCGGGAAACGCAGACCATAGTCACCTAGCAGAACCTTTAATCAACCAATCAATGAGAGTTTATCTAATTTCAATAGTTTTTAGAGTCAGTGCAAGGATTTAAAAAAGTTTAAATTTTCAAATCGATTTTTCTCAAAACAGCTATTTTGAGATGTGCCCCTTTCATTCTGGATGTGCGATATGCTACCTTAGGTGAACTCTTAAGTTATTTTTTCAACCCCATTTTACACGTAATTCTCGGAAAACCCCCTCTTGTTTGTCGATATTTCAATCCTTTCACATCTTTTAAATGTTTTAACATTTTTAATGGGTGGATGTGTTATTTTGACTTACTCCTATCTTAGGTTAACTTATTGCATTTTTTATTTAAAAAAAAATGACCTATAGTTCACGAAAAATTGAAAATCTTAAATTTTTTTTTTAATTGTAAGTTTTTTTAACATGGCAACCTTAGACTACTTTACGTATATTTAACACACACATCACAGAAAATTGCACAACAGAAATGATTTTATTCAATTGAAAATCTGAAGAAAAGTTAAAATAATGCTTAACGGCGCATGTTAAGCCTTTAAAAACGCTGTTTGGACGTGCTAAAAAAAATACAAATTTTTTGCTTTAAAATGTAATTTATTAGCTCCCAAACTGCTTCGAAAGTTATTTTTGTTTTTCCACCCTTGCTGTTTGACTACCATTGTAATTACCATCAATGAGAAATATCGCTAAGGTTTTACTAACAGCAGAATCTGAATACCATCACAAACGAGGTCCTGCTCTAAATTGGCTGTTGGCGCAAAAAAATCTTTCTCTTCCTTACCTATGTCTTTTATTGTCATCCCTCCCCCCAGATTAGTTCAGATTATCCCAAAAACTTACTGTATCCTACATAATGAAGCTTAATGCTTATTCTGATTTTTTTATTGCTTTTTCTATTATAGGAGGAGTCAGAAGGTGAAGATTATAACCCTGATGGTGCCGAAGATAGCGATGTTGATATTGAAGATGATGCAGATGAAGATGGTAATACTTTTATTTACGTGAACCAAATTTTGCAATGAATTTTGAGCTCTTAAAAAAATTCAGGTTGCTGATTGCCCAATATCAGTTTTTATTTTTTAACTATTACACTTTTATTGTTATTACTAGCCGTAAATGTGGCTAGATTAGCCTTTGGCAGCTGGATCGTGCATTGGGTTTTCAGCATAATGCACCTTTAAAACCTTTTCATTCCTAACTACCGTAAAAACTGTGAATCGGCCGCACCCGCGTAAGAACCGCATCTGAAATAATGCTAGAATTCAAAAAAAAATATCGTGGATGGGCCGCACCTCTCGTATGGGCCGTGTAGTTGTTCTTCAAATTAGATACTTGCAATGTAAATTACATTTATTCGACTAAGAAAGTGGAAATCCCCCACTCCCCTCGCCTTTCCCATGCCCATCAACCCTTTTCATGTTGCTTCTTCAGATCGCACTACTTTTTGTCCCTCATAAAAAAAACACAAACGCCCCCAAGTAGCTTTTAAGAGCCACTTCCTGGAATTTGGTTAAGTAGCCGATTCAAGGAACCTCCCTTTATTTGTTTACTGCTCTGATGTCCGAACAGGTGTTTCCCCTTTTTAGCCTACTTTCCCGTTAAAAATAAAAGAAAGACGAAAAAAGTATTAAAAGTAGCTGAATGCATCTAAAATATATCGCCAAGTTAAAAAATACAACGGTAAATGAACGTCGAAAAATTAAAAATTTGAAAGTAGGGTATTGAGATGGGGAATTTGTGTGTCGGTCGGTCTGCCCCCCCCCCCCCCAATAACTTTTGAATGAACATTCCGATTTGGACAAACTTTTTTTTTGTTGGAACGATCTCGGCGAGTACAGCTCATTCCCATTTGATTTTTCGATTTGAACAATTTTTGGTTTTAACTTTGAACCGTTCAAATAACTGGTCCCGCGTTGCTAACTTTTGAGTAAACAGTCCGATTTGAACAAACTTTTTTTGTTCAAAAGATCTTATCAAGGATATTTCATTCCCGTATTGCCATATTTAAATTTGAACATTTTTTTGTTCAACATTGCACCGTTCAAGCAACCTTTCCCCACCTAATAACTTCTGCCTGAACCATCCGAATTAAATAAACTTTTTTTTGTTTGAAAGATCTCGGAGAGGCCCATTCTCATATTTCGCTTTTTGATTTGAACCATTTTTCGTGCAATATTGAACCGTTCAGAAAAAAAATTTAACATTAGCGCCTACAGGGAATTTAAGTTGAATGTTGATCCTGAACTTAAAGTCGGATTTCCTTCAAACTAACTTTGTAAGAAAATGGTTTTGATAAATAATGTTTGAAAAGTACTTTTCTGAATAATCTTCTGTGAGGACTCTGATTCCGACTCCGCAAACATGGCGGAAATGCAGGCTCAGAAAAAAATGACTGACTGTGCAGACGATTTTTTGTTTATTTATTCATTTGTTTTATTTTATTTATTATTATTATTATTTTTTTTTTGGCAGACGATTTTTTTTATAACAAAAATGTGTCATCAAGGTTCATTTTCGTCCTACTTTTCCTACTTTTTCCTACTAAAGTAGGAATTGTCCTACTTTTTAGCTAAAGTTCCTACTTTTTAGCAAAAAATTCCTACTTTTCCTACTTTTTAGCTTGATTTTCCTTTAGAATTTAGCTTGAATTTCCTTCAAAAGTCGAAATTGATGTGACTTCAAGAAGTTTGCAGCACATGAAAATTGGAAAATTTGGAAAAGACTGTAATGGGCACCTTCTGAAAGAATGGTGTGAAAAGAGTCTATAGTCTAATTCCAAAGCTTATTGTAGGTTTTGCAACAAAACTGTCCGCTGTGACAATCGTGGACTTAGCCAGCTGTTAAATCATTCAAAACCGAAGATTCATGTTCTTCCGGTCAAAGATATTGTGGAGGGAAGTCAAATGACTTTTGAAACACATGGATCAGTATCAAACAAGTCAACATCTTCAATCATAAATCTCAGTCATCCTGTTCTTCCTTCAAAGATAACACTACAAAAGCAGGGCTTTTATGGTCTTTAAAAACTGCTAAGAGCAACAGAAGACATAAACAAATTGTTTCAAGAAATGTTTCCTGACAGTAAGATAGCATCTAATTTTTCTCTTGGGCCGTCTAAATTATCCCACCTAATTTCTGAAGCTACAGGTCCATATTTCCATGAGATCTTATTAAATGACATCAAAAATTCAAAATCACCATTTACCATTGCTTATGATGAATTATCAAACAAACAAATAAAAAAGCAGCTGGATCTTAAGATACGATACTGGTCGACTGAAAAAAATGCTGTATGTGTGCATCATTTATACTCTTATCTTTTTGGAGGAGCTAAGGGTCCAGATATATCTAAAAACATACTGAACGGCAATAGAGAGTTATAATTTCCCCTTGAAGAATCTAATTACTCTCAGCAGTGATGGACCGAATGTGAATCTAACGACTTTTCGTCTAGTGAGTGAGGAAAAGAAAAATCAAAATCTACCTGCTCTTTTGAATGTGGGTACATGCAGTTTACATGTTCATCGTGGATTTGGAAAAGCTCTTTAGGAGGAGATGATATCGTCGAATTAGTTGTTGATTTGCATCATTTTTTTTTTTTTTTTTTTAACTTTCACCTGTCAGAGCTCAGAAATACCAGAAACTACAAGGTGAATTTGGTGTAGATCAGTTGAAATTTTTTAAACATGTTCAATGCAGGTGGCTGACATTGACTCCAGCCATTGAACGAGTAAAGAGTCAGTGGCCAGTTCTTAAAAAATATTTTTTTGAAGAACTACCTAAAAGGGACAATAAAATAATAGAAAATAGCAGATATCGAAGAATCGTAAGCTGTTTAAAACGTCCTCTATCTTCCCTTTCCAAAATGGACTTTATTTTATCAGTAAGTAAAATATTTGACAAGTTTCATACTCTTTTTCAATCTGAGGAGCCGCTAATTCATATTCTGTATGAGCAGTGGTGTCTTCTTCTAAAGACTGTGCTTGGCCGTTTTGTAAAGATAGAAGTAATCAGAGAAAAATCTATTTATGAACTTAAGTTAATGGCGTTCTCTTGCATAAAAAGTGAACTAAATTATGATGAAATTGAAATCGGTGTACAAGTCAGAGAAAGAGTGAATAAAATAAAATCGAGCGCAAGGAAAACACTTCTCCATGACATGAGAAGGTTTTACCATGCTCTTACAAGATATTTAATGAAGAAGTTTCCTTTAGAAAACGTTATATTGAGAGAGAGCAAATGTTTAAGTCATAAAAAAAAACAGGTTTCAATCATAGACAGTCGAGTCGATAAAAAATCTAGCAAATGCTGTTACACTATCTCCCCCTTGCAAGACTGACTCAATTGTAGATGAATGGAAAATACTTCAATGAGAAGAAGTGAAAGTTGACCAGTTTTTCTCTGAAAACGAAGAATTGGAACGGAGAATTGATCATTATTGGGCGAAGATCTTTACTTTAAAAGATGTGTGGTGTGACACGCATCATTTTGTGATGCATTTAGTTCATTTAAATTTTGTCAAGCTTGAACTGAATAAAAAAAAGGAAAAGTTAAAGATTGATGGGAAAATATTCCCTGGTAATTCAAAAGAAATTAATTCTAAGGCTGAACGTAAGTGGAAAATAACATTGCGAAGATTAAATTCCGCAAAAGAAACTCCAGGCTAACGCCTGGCTTGAATGCCCTTTTAATTTAAATCTAAAGTAGAGAAAAGAAAAAAAGGAATTGACTTACCCCTCTGTTGTGTATGCATGTTGAGTTTTCCAGTGAAAAAAAAAACCAATTCATCGGTATACCATTTTATTTCCATATAGTTGTACTCTTACACATCACTTCTTATCAATATAAAATAACCCTTCAAGAGATCTCCTGGTACAGCTTATCAAAAAAAGGTTAATACATTATGCAACATCAAGGGTTCCTTGTGTGTGAAGACGGTGAACATCAGAGAAAAAGGATTCAATCAAACTTGGTAGACGGCATTTTTGATGAGGAAGCACAGTTAATTTTTTAGGAAGAGGATGAGGTGACTAAAATTGTTCCTTATTGGGAAAAAGAACAGGATCGGAGCTGGCGGAGTCGCAAAGAGCACTTATGAAAAAAACACGTATGGCAGGACGGATATCGTTAGGCATCCGAGAGGATAAAAAAAAAAAAGGATGGTGGCGATGGCTTCTCCTCATTTCGATGACATAACGCTTCCCTTTACAAGAAAACGGGGTTTGGAATGGGATGAGTCAGGAGGCGGCCTTTGACGGAGACGGGGAGGCAGGACGGACATCGTTAGGCATTCGAGATGATAGCAGAAGAAGATGGTGGAGACGGCTTCATCAATTCGATGACATGACGCTTGCTTTTACAAGAAGATGGGGTTCGGAATAGGATGAGTCAGGAGGCGGCCTTTGACGGAGACGGGGAGGCAGGACGGACATCATTAGGCATTCGAGAGAATAGTAGAAGAAGATGGTGGCGACGGCTTCATCAATTCGATGACATGACGCTTGCTTGCTTCCTAGCAAAATTTCGCGTGCTTGCAGTGATATGTAGAGTCACTGGATGCAAACAATGATACCCGACATTTTCCTTTACAGGGATTCAAACCCTATAGTCGTCTTTTACGCGGGGGGGGGGGGGGGGCAACGTCGCTTTGGCACGCCCGGCTTGTGCGGATAACCGCATCCTCATCTCTTTGAAAGAAAAATACCTCGAGAAGAGGCGAATGGCGCGTCCTTTTGATAACGAGTTGCAGGGGAATCTGTCTTGAAATTCCCGCGCTACAACACTAGACTGCAGTGGCTGACCTTGAGCCGTCCAATCACAGCTAGCGTCGGTTAGGAGTCAATGCCCTTCGGAATGTGCGCGGGGGAGTTTCGGCGAATGGAAAAAAGCGTGGGTCAAATTTTGCCCTCAACAACGACCAAGCTGGGGGGAGATAAACGGAAAAGAAATTCGCTCAAGATGGCTAAAGACGGGAAAGGCAAAAAAAAGGGAATTAAGAAAATCGCGATTCGAAAAGGCGTTAATTTGACCGAAAATGCTTAAATGATGCATCGAAATGCTCGGAAGATTAACGGCTGTAAAAAGATTAAGAAGGGAAGGCGTTCCAATGTGAAATTAAAAAGTTGTAGATATAAAATGCGGGAGATGACTTTAAGCGATCGTAAATGACAACTTACGAAGTGATTGAGAAACAGAAAAAACCTAATGATGTGATGCAATATCACAAGATGATTTTGATTCCCCTAAATATTCCGAATTAGAAAGACTTGTCAAAGCTGTTCTTGTTTTACCTCATGGGAATGCAGATGTTAAACAGGGATTCTCACAAACATCAAAGTATCTTACTAATAACAGAGTCCGTTTGTCTGAAGCATCCATAAACGGTATGCAGTCTACTAAAGATGGCCTTAAACAGTATAACTATCATTGTCACAAAGTACCAATTACCAAGGACTTCATAAGAATGGGATGGGGAGCTCATAAATCACATTTGTTACGACTAGAGAAAGAAAAGAGAATTCAGGCTGAACAGAAGAAAAAAGAAGATGCCAAGGAAAAGATGAAACAAGAAAAGGAAAAGGAAAACGCAAAAAAGATATTGTTTGAGAAGAAATTGCTAGAAGCGAAAGAAGCAATAAAGATGGGAAAATTGTTAGATAAGCAAGAGGCAGAGGCGAAGAAAGAAGTTAAAGCTTATAAATCTTTGGTTTCTGATGCTAATGAAAAAATTAAAAGTGCAATGAAAATGAAGGATCAGAAGAGATTAAGGATTGCACAAACTATGCTAGAAGCTGCATGCAAGAAATTGGAAGAAAGTGACTCAAATTTGGAGAATATAAGGGATGAGCAGAAGGAAATTCAAAAGAGAAAGACTACTATGTTGGACTATTGGTGTGCAAGTCAATCAAAGAAACTGGAAGTAAACTGATCATTTGACGATAAAATATTGATTTTTCTTAAACATACTTTTTATTGAAATTCAAAACGTTTCACTGTACAACACCTTGCAGATTTGTGGACACATGTTTTTGCTTCATTAAGGTTGCATTTTTCAATGCAATGAGCTTATAGATGAAAAGACGTCGATAAAAGCTCACTTTTTGCATTGAAAAAGGCTGAAACACATGTATGTAGTACTCTGAAAATTCTAATGTTATGTACAACGTGTTGTCATGTTATATTTTACTTATCTGCATGAAAGTTATTATGTCTTATAATTTTTATTCTTCATTAGCATTTTAAAATTATTTCGTTCAATCTACATTAGTACTTCAAAAAGCGAATTCCGAATTTAAAATTAGTAAACTTGTCAGTGGAAAGAACTACTTTAATTATTTTGCACAACTAAGGCTATAGCTTAAAAAAAAATAGAAAGCTTTATGTACCAACAGCTGGAAATCTTACTTGCTGCTTCTAGAATCGACAATCCGATATTGTTTCTAATTATTTTGCACGTATGAAATGTGCTGGCAAGGCAAAAGTATGTAAAGATCAATTCTATTTTGATGTTTTTTGAATTTTTTTTTTTTTTTTTTTTTTTTTTTTTTTTTTTTTTATTTTGAAGTTTGCATATTTTTTCATTAAAATACTTGTCCTACTTTTTCCTACTTTTTGTAAAAGTGTCCTACTTTTTTGTGAAAATGTCCTACTTTTCCTACTTTTTGATCGTTTAAAAGCGCAATGACCCTTGTGTCATTCACAAGAGCATTTTATTCTTTATTTATATTTAACAACTGGCAACGGATTAAAAGTGAAATTCAAGACGTTTTATCAACGGACGAGTTTTTTTTTCTTTTTATTTTCTTTTTTTTCATAAAATGTGTTTTGATGTACTTTTATTTATTTATTTATTTATTTATTTTTTTTTTTTGAAAACAATTGAGGAATTTTTCTACGGAAGAACTGTAACAGTTACATTCTTTAAAAGGTGCTACAAAACTTTATTTATTCATTTATTTACTTTTTACGTGTTTATTTCATCTGATGAGAGGGGTATATTTTGCTTTTAGAAATCAGCTTTAAGTGCTAAAAAGGTATGTTTGACATAATTTTTAGTCTCAGATAATCAAGAGAATAATGATCAGATGCTAGAATGTCGATGTACGGGAAAGTAGGCTTGTTTAGTTCTTGACAGAACTTTTTGTTCTTACTTGCGCAGGGTCAGTAGAGATAGCTGACGGCTACCTACCCAGGGGCTCCCGGCAGGAATGTCAGCGTCAACACTCTTTTGTTAAAGCCCTGGTTTCCTAGAAGTGAAATCTTGGATCTCTAGCGAGGCGACGGTCGCCGCCTTCTTCTGCGCATGTGCCTGAGCTGCAGATTGACGTCGCTTCATGCCGCGCTCGGATCGGCGACATTTGTCGCGTTCTAGGAAACCAAGGCTTAATCCCTGTCTGCTTTTGTCTGCCCCCCCCCCCCAAAGTTACTGGGATTTCCGGGCCTTTTATTTATTCTCAGAATTTTCTGCTCTTAGGTCTGGGGGGGGGGGGGGGAATCGCGTAAGGGCCGCAGTAAAAGATAAAATCGCGTTTTTTCAGGCATGGGACGCGGCTGATATGCCGATTTTTACTGTGCCCTTAGGGGGCTTGCAGCCCAACGACCTATTAAACTGATCCATTTGATCTTAGAAGAGATACGTCGTGTGCTTTAAGAGTTATTTTCCCTCACCAAATAGCAAAAAGCTATTTAAGCCATTTGAATTATGCGTTTTCTTTAAAATGAAAGGAGCTGAAGAAAATAAGTCAGTACAAAGCAGGGTTGGCTAAAACCCAAGCCGCCCGGGGTTTTCTGGGTTTTTGTATGTTAAAATTTTATTACTTATGCGGATATTGATATATAGTGTATGCATTCATTCATATACACTGCGATGCAAAAGTTTAGACAAAATGCAAATATGTGAATAAAAAGAAAACTATTCAACGAAATGCTTTCAAATTTTTACTTCGGGTGCACAATATGGTCCCAAATACGTGTCTGGAGTTCTTATAACTAAAACTGGAGTCAAATTTTGAATATTACAAAAGATATTTTTTTACATTGTAGCAAAAGTTTAGACAAAAGTCAGATTTTATGCAAATATCCCTTGAAATGTGATTGGTGGTGGATAGGCGGGACTGTATTATTCGAATACAAAGTGCAGAGATTGCTGAATAAATAATCAAAATCTCAAAAGCTCTTTAGTTCTCGTGTAAAGAAGATGAGAAAGTTTGGAAGCCGAAATTTGAAAATGAACCTATTTTATTAATTTTTTGTCTTTTAAATCGGCTCTAGTATGGTAGTACATTGTTTTTTACTTTGTGGAGAGTAAATTCAGACATGCGTATTGATCAAAAAGTTCAAGAAAAATTATATTTCTTAAGGATGAAGGAATTGAAAAAACGGCTCAGACTGACGATTCGCCCCTTAATCCTACAAAACTTAAACTTGGGTCAAAAACAGCACGTGACAGCATAAGTAGATGAACAACTGAATCGGAATGAATAAAAAAAAAATTGTGCCTGAGCCTTTTCGGACAGAGTGTCCCAAATAAGCCAGATTTTATTGGTAAAAGCAGCACAGCATAAATGATCATTGGATATTTCTCAAGTCCCGCGAAAAGAATTATAATCCATCTAGGCCATCCCAATTTTAATAATTTTTATCAAAGAAAGTACTATTCATTTTTAGTCACGATGATACATATGCTGCTTTTCACATTAAAATCTGGCTTATTTGGGACACTCTGTCCGAAAAAGCTCAGGCACAATTCTTTGTTTTTTTTTTATGCATTCCGATTCAGTTGTTCATCTACTTATGCTGTCACGTGCTGTTTTTGACCCAAGTTGAAGTTTTGTAGGATTAAGGGGCGAATCATCAGTCTGAAGGTGTGTGTCTGAGATAAGGGAAGTGTCTCCCCCTCCCCCTTCCTATTTTCAAAACCAAAACTGATTAATTTCAGATGAGGGAGGGGGGGGGGGGGCGTGGGGACTCTTAATCGTTTTTTTTTTTTTTTTTTGAAATAATCATAAAAAAAACTAGGTTAACATTAGAACTTTGCAAGCATTTATTAATAAATGCTTGTCATAATATATTAGTAGTAATAAACTGCGTGGAGACGCATTTTCTTTGTTTTTTTTAATCAAAGAAAGGGTTTAGTGCTTCAAGTCAGTGGTATGGTCTCTCTATAATAGAGCACTTGAAAATCATCATATACTAAATGCAGTAGGGTTAGAAGAAATGAAGAGCAAAACTTTATTTTCTTGCTCCAGAATAAAAGCAAAAATTGCAGTATTTTGTCATTATTTGACTGCTGTGTTGAATCAAAATTATTATAAAACATTAATTAAGCAATTGTTTCCATCTACAAGAAGTTTATCAATGGATCATTTTCGATTTATTTTAAAATTTGAAATTTACAATCAAAAAATAAATAAAAAGTATTTTGCAACAAAAAGTAGTATCATAGCTAGGAAAATTTTCTAGACAATGACTTGAAAATTGAAGAAATAATAATTATTTTATAAAATTAATAATTCCTCTAAGAAAAATTATCTCAAATAAACCTGATTTCTTACTTATTTTTTATGTATAATTTAGATGAGATATTATTATTGACTATATTTGTTGCTAACTTAGAAATTAACAAAAACCCACTTTTGACAAAAACCCGGGTAGGTTTTTGTGATGGTGGGTTGGTGGACCCGCCCAGAAAAACCCTGGCCGGTTTTTCTGGGCTGGGCCCACCTTTGCCAACCCTGCACAAAGCTAGAAAAAATGAGAATCTATTGATACCTGGCTCGATGATTAGTTCACTGGCATTCGAGTGAAATTACTGACATGCAAACAGCCAAACGTTCATAGATACGTCCAGTTTAAACCTATGTAGACACAAGGTAATCAATCTGATCCTAACTGCTCAATATTAAGGATTGATTTTAAACCTTTTATAGTGTGGTGAGAAAGATCTTGTTTTATGCTGAAATTTTTGTATGAACTGGAGGCCAAATCATCACTTAATGTTTTATTACAGCAAAAAAATTCAAGTTTTCAAATAGTGCCAGCTAACCCTTTTTTGTGCAAATAAAAATTATTGTGTACCTTTTACACGTGTTGTTTGTTGCACTGACATGCTTGTTATATTAAATAATGTCTTGTACTATCTGAACTAAATTTATTTCCGAAAATTGTATTAGAGAAGATTTATGTCGGGGTTTCTACATATCAAAAGCCTGTACTTGTCAGGGAATATTATGAATGTTGAAATTTTTTTGTTTCTTAAATTTGAATTGTAATATAATTTTCCTTTTATTTTCCAGATAACCCCCGAGGGCAGAAACGAAAATTGGAAGAAAATTAATTTTGATTTTGAGTCATCCACACATCTTCATGTATAGATCATCACTTTTAAAATATGTATTTTTTTAATCACTTCACTTCAAGATCATGTCTAAGACACATAAAATGCTGTGTTTTGTGACTTGCGCTTTTTTTTTTCTTCCTTTTGTGATTGAAACTCATTTTTTTCCTTTCCTTGACTTCATGTTTTTTTGTTCTAATGAAACATGATAAGATTTTAGAATTCCTGTGTTCAATGTTGTTTCATATAATGTATGTTTGATGAATTTTCTTTGTCTCATTTCAAAATAAAACCTAATGATGTAATCTATTTAATTGGTAAATAGAAAAGATGTAAATAAAATGAAATTTTTAGCTTGATGTGCTCTTAGATTGTTCGTTACATGTTTTTTTCCCACTTATTGGCGCAATTCTCGAATTTCAATCTTTTAACTCGCTTTATGGTTATTTCGTCTTATTTTACCTTAAAAGATATATACAGGAGTTGAACAAAACCTAGCTTCTAATGTATGCCTTTGTATTTTTACTTATCTAGCTTTACAAGGGCCGTGCTAGGAATTTCAAATTGTTAGCCAGTAAATTAGCCCAATTTTAAATCCTTAGTCACATTTTAAGTCTTCTTCAAAGATTAACTCTAGGAAATATTTCACTGTGATAATGCATATTTTTTTCGCAGTAAAAATTTTGAAAAATTTTCTGCTTGGCAATACTTAAGCCCGATCAGATTGTCTTAAGATTTTGCCTCATTTGGCGAATACTTATTGCAGAACCTGCTTTATATTATTGTTAGGAAAGTAATAAGTAATATAGAAAACCAATTACAAACAAGATTTTGCTGCTCATTTTCAGAAATGCTGCAAAATAATATAAGCCTACTTTTTACTGTGCCGTTTTTCTGACTCGTGCTTAAGATTTTCCTTCAGGATGGGGTTGAGCAAAGGGGCTTAATCCCCTTTCAGAAGCCTCAATATGAATCCTTTTGACAAGGCCAAAGATAGATTAAAAGTAGAGTTTTTGGAACTTCAGTTTCAAAGTATTTGTAGTGTGGAATCTCTGTATAATATCCTTTGTCTAACCTCTCCCAACATAGCGTTCAAATCGGTTTTTAGTGGGAAAGCTCCTAAATCTTACCTCCTGTCCTGCTGGAGTCACCGAAGATAATTTAAAAGTGCATTTTAAGTACTCAATGTCGAAGGATTTCTGATGAGAACTCCCGAGCTCTAGCCCCTTAAAATCACCAATCAGCTTTTACTTTTTTTTTTTCTCTCCTTCTATTTCAAAGTTTATCCAAAGGCATGTATCAGAGCTCCTTACTAAACTTCCAGCAACTCCCAGAAAAACATCCTGAGTGTGCAATTAGAACGGGTAAATCAGGAAAAAGTAGAGTTTTACTGAGCAGAGACGTTTTGGGGGATTTATAAAAAATAACCAAAGGTCTGCTGAAAATTGATGGTTTTTTTTTTTTTTTTGCTTTGCTAAATTTAGTACTGTAATTTTCCTGCTCATTATCTGCTGATTAACAGTTTAAAAAGGGCATTTAAAGAGGTGCTGACTTGATGCTGCAAGAAGTAATTGGAAAAATCATATTTTTTGAAACTAAAAAGAAATCTTATGTTTTTTTAAATTGAACTTGGATTTATTTGTCTTTTCAAACTTAGATAATATTGAAAATTACAAGTGATACCTCGCCAAAAACTTTCCATGATGTGAAACCAATTTGATACATATGATACAAATTAAATTTGTATGGATGGAATAGTAGTGTGCTGTGAACACCCAAAAACGGAACCTTAACCTTTAGGGACCGGGCCGTAGACGGGGGGACCCCCCCCCTCGATCTAGACCAGGAGTTACAACCCCTGGTTCAGTATCCCCAGGCATTGATTTGGAATGGTAACTGCCAGAACACTCAGTGTAATATGTTGCGTTATGAAGAAAGTGCGTAAAAAATGTCTTAAAATTTGCAAATATTTTCATAAATCATCCTTAAAAATAGACTTGCAAAATGATATTCTAGGTGGGAGGGGGAAGCACACAGAAAAGCCTAATTTCAATGTAAAGTTTTTATAGTAAGCAGGGGTGATTGTGTTCCGGTAATTTACCGGATTTCCGGTATTTTCATGATCGATTCTGGTATTTTCATGTTCGAAAATACCGGAAATAAAATATTTTTAATTATGCTTTTATCTTCCCACCTCCGAATTTTTTTCTTTTCGAATTTTCGATGATTATACCGATAATTATTAATAATATTCATCAAATAGAAATGTTAAGATGAAAATTCTAATTGTTTTTTTACCTTACTAAATTATTTTATTTGCATCCGATATGAGAATCAAATTTTTCTCACTTTTGAACTTTTGATGTTGATTACCCTTAGTTAGAAGACAAATAAATGAAATGTAACAAATGCAACTTTTATTACTTTTCATAAATGCTTTCGCACAACAAACAGTAATTCTGTTAGACTTTTGCTTTCTCCTTAAAATATTTTTTTGGAGATAATTGCTCATCACCAGCTCAAAAGTAACTTTATTGCTCATTTACAATTTAATTAAATGCATGTACAATATTTTGACTAAAAACTATTTGAACATATGAAATGTATTAGTTTATGAATGGAAATTAATTATGTATGTATAATTATAAACCTAGGTGTGCTTAAGTAATAGGGGCCTTGGTTTAACCCCCCCCCCCCCCCCCCACTTTAAAACGTTCAGGTATTTTTTTATGAACTCACAATCACCCCTGAGTAAGGAAGGATTGATTTTAAAAGCAAAGAATGCAACAAGCTTATATTTAAAAGCACCTAGTTGGAAAAATAGGTGTACAGAAAAATTTTGGTGTGTGCTATAGTGTATCTTTTTTTATACAAATTGGAAAAATAACTTATAAAATTATTGCTTTAACCCTGAATTATGAAAAAAGAAGTAAAGCTCAAAGTCATGTTCAGTAACAAAAAAAAAAAAAAAACATACAATTGGAGTGGATTTGAGTTGGAATACTAAATGGAAAAAACTCACAGTGCCAAATCCCCCCCCCCCCCCCCCAAAAAAAAAGGGTAGACTTTACCGAGGTCATAGTTCAAAGTTTCGTGGGAGCCGCCAATGTAAACTCTTTCCAAAATTTTAGGGTGTCGTAAAATCTAAAGAAAAATGATTCAAAAGCTTGTATTTTGTATTTATAGGGGTTGCAAAAGAACTTGTTTTTAATGGGGTAAGTGCTTAGTGATTTTGTATAAGTATGTAGTGCAAAATGGTTATCAAAATCATTCCCGTAAAAAATAACCTGGTTTCAATGCGCTATTACTATATAACTAGGTCAAGGCCTTTCTGCCCCCACAATTTGCCCCCCTCCCCCCCAAATGGCAAAAATTGCTCTACTCGATGGTTAAAATTGTAAAGCCTGATACAGTGGGCCCCAAACAAGTAATTGACCTAGGGCCCCATAATATCTTAATCTGGCCCTATCTATACCTGCAATTATTCCCTTTCAATCTCAGAAAGAACAGATTTTTCCCAATCTAGTAGGGTTTTTTTCCCATAGTGTTTTTTCGGATAAGGATGAACAAGAAGTTCTGTCAAGAACTAAACGAGCCTACTTTCCCGTACATCGACATCGGCATTCTCGCATCTGATCATTAATCTTTTGATTATCTGAGACTTAAAATTATGTCAAACGTACCTTCTTAGCACTTAGAGCTGATTTCGAAAAGCAAAATGTACCCCTTTCATCAGATGAAATAGACACGTAAAAAGTAATTAACGAATAAATAAAGTTTTGTCACACCTTTTAAAGAGTGTAACTGTTACAGTTCCTCCGTAGAAAAAATCCTCCATCGTTTTCAAAAAAAATAATAATAAAATAAATAAATAAAAGTACAAAGAGCATCAAAACACATTTTATCAAAGAAAGATAAAAAAAAAACTCGTCCGTTAATAAAATGTCTCGAATTTCACTTTTAATCTGTTGCCAGTTGTTAAATGTAAATAAAGAATAAAACGTTCTCGTGAATGAAAAATTTTTGTTACAAAAAAAACATCGTCTGCCAAAAAAAATAATAATAAATAAAATAAAACAAATGAATAAATAAACAAAAAATCGTCTGCACAGTCAGTAATTTTTTTTTCTGAGCCGTCGGAGTCGGAATCAGAGTCCTCACAGAAGATTACTCAGAAAAGTACGTTACAAACATTATTTATCAAAACCATTTTCTTACAAAGTTAGTTTGAAGAAAATCCGACTTTAAGTTCAGGATCAACATTCAACTTAAATTCCCCGTAGACTCTAATGTTAATTTTTTTTTCTGAACGGTTCAATATTGAATGAAAAATGGTTCAAATCAAAAAGCAAAATATGGGAATGAGCCTCTCCGAGATCTTTCAAACAAAAAAAAGTTTATTCCATTCGGATGGTTCACTCAGAAGTTATTAGGTGGGGAAAGGTTGCTTGAACGGTTCAATGTTGAACGAAAAAATGTTCAAATTGAAAATTTAAATACGATAATGAAGTATCCTTGCTGAGATCTTTCGAACAGAAAAAAGTTTATTTAAATCGGACTGTTCACTCAAAAGATATTAGGGGTGACAGCTTGATTGAGCGGTTCAATGTTGAATGATAAATTGTTCAAATCGAAAATGTAGATACGGGAATGAAGTGTCCTTGAAAAGATCTTTCGAACAAAAAAAAGTTTGTTCAAATCGGATTGTTCACTCAAAAGTTAGCATCGCGGTACCGGTTGTTTGAACTTTTCAAAGTTGAACCAAAAATTGTCCAAATCGAAAAATCAAATATGGGAATGAGCTGCACTCGCTGAGATCTTTCGAACAAAAAAAAATTCATTCCATTCGGACGGTTCACTCTAAAGTTATTAGGTGGAGAAAGGTTGCTTAAACGGTTCAATGTTGAACCAAAAGTGTTGAAATTGAAAATTTAAATACGGTAATAAAGTATCCTTGCCGAGATGCTTCAAACAAAAAAAAGTTTGTTTAAATCGGACTGTTCATTCAAAAGTTATTAGGGGTGACAGCTTGATTGAGCGGTTCAATGTTGAACGAAAAATTGTTCAAATCGGAAATGTAAATACGGGAATGAAGTACCCTTGAAAAGTTCTTTCCAACAAAAAAAAGTTTGTTCAAATCGGACTGTTCATTAAAAAGTTAGTATCGTGGGACCGGTTTTTTGAATGGCTCAAAGTTGAACCAAAAATTGTTCAAATCAAATATGGGAATGAGCTGTACTCGCCGAGATCTTTCCAACAAAAAAAAGTTTGTCCAAATCGGATTGTTCATTCAAAAGTTATTAGGGGGGGACAGACAGACCGACCGACCGACGCACAATTCCCCATCTCAATACCCTACTTTCAAATTTTTAATTTTTCGATATTCATTTTACCTTTTTATTTTTTTAACTTGGCGATATTTTTTAGATGCATTAAGCTACTTTTAATACTTTTTTCGTCTTTCTTTTATTTTTAACGGGAAAGTAGGCTAAAAAATGAGCACGAGTTCTTCGTGCGAGTCAGATAGTAATGATACATTTTAATTTCCACTAGTTGTTCACGGACCATTTATGGTCCGCCGGAGAGGGGGGGTATTTCCCTGCAAACAGCTAGGTTTTTCATGAAACAAATTTGGAAGTTGCCAGTAAATTTTCATGTTGCTGAAGAATATAAAAAACGTTATTCACAAGTCCAATAAACTTTAGAAGGCTTTTTACTCTGGCTAATGACAGTTGAATTCCTGCGTTAGTTTTTTCACAAATAATTTCCAAGCTTTCAGCAGAACGGGGGAAAAAAAAAAAAGAAGAGGTAGAAGTCCAAGCCGGCCGAGCTAGAAAAGGGGCACGTAATTTTCAATTTCTTCACAAGACTGTTCGGACCGTGTGGTCCCGGGTTCGATCTCAGCCAATCAAAGATCTACCGTCTTTATTAATGGTAGGTCCCATTCAAACGATTAAACCACGTGTTGTGATAGGTACACGTAAGGCCCTTTATATATACGAGCCGGCGCATCAAGATTAAGTTTCACCACTTTGGATCCAGCGCGTGTTTGTGCGTTTGAGTGGTTGTCTATTCTGGCCAGTAATCGCGTTTTGGTACTTTTTCACTGTGAGCAATTATTAGCGGCACGTGGATTTGGCAAAGCTTCGCAATGTGCCAAAACTTTTTTCTGGTAACCCTACTATGCAACAATGAAAATTTGAAAGTAAAAGTTAAGGAATTGGATCCAAAGTGGTGAAACTTAATCTTGATGCGTCGATACGTAGAGCCGCTATATAGACAGGACAACCACACAAACACGCGCTGGATCCAAAGCGGTGAAACTTAATCTTGATGCGCCGGCTCGTATATATAGGGGCCTTAGGTATACGGGCTCGATGGGTACGGGAGACCCTGGAGTGAAATTGTAGTTTTTCATAGAGTTTAGTTTAAAGGGAAGGTGGCATTTTCTCATTCTTTTGATATTACATCATATAACAACCTCTAAACAGGCACGTTTTACTTCTGTAGTTTCTTTTGTATCATCGTGCAAGGTAGAGTTTCCTTAACTATTCTAAAAGTATATACTGTAACCACACTACCACACCAGGGGTTTGAATTCTGCATTTTTCATCTTTCTAGTAACTTCAAAATTCTACTTCTAGCTACTTTAGTACTTCATAAGTGTCGGAGAGGAGAAACCTAAAATTTAAATCTCTCATTCTTATCATTTGTTCTCCGCGCTTAATGTAGCAACT